>APFE030099515.1:218906-236658 GCA_000404065.3 Pinus taeda | reverse complement strand
AAAAAAAATAAAAAAATAAAAATTGACTAATCTACTTTTGCCGAAATAAACTATTAGCATAATGTTGCAACAGGAAATAGAAGAAAGCAGTAATCACAGAATACTCTGACGCTTCCCCGGCAATGGCACCAAAAAGTGTTGAGTGTCAACAATGCTACAACTTCTCGGCTACCAACTTTACTTTTATCAACCAGGTAGTTTGTAACAAACTTGGAAGTGTCAGTGCTATATGCACAAGTACTAGTTCTCACTGCAGGTTGTTATTTGGTTAGATAGCACGAGATCACTAGGAGCTCAAGCCAACTTCTATAGATTTTAGAAGAAGCTCTATGTGTGATGAAAGGAAAGAAAGATTAATCTACATATGCTATTCTAACTGCAGAAAGGAGAAAGACTGGAATGTAAAGCAAAACCTAGTAAACCCTAATTTACATGCTAATTCTACTTTTGCCAAAAACACTTATAAAAACCATGAAATAAATGCCATTACCTACTCAAGGAAGTAAAAAACATCTAACCATGCTATTTCTAGAAGTAAATAAGAAAAAAACATATTTTTGGATTTTTATGTGTTTTTATGTGAACTTAACATGCATCTAATTTATTGTGTGCGAGTGTGGCAACGAAGCATTAGAGGGCAGTTTTGGAGCTTGGGAGGATGTAGGATGGCATGTATGGGTCCTAGGAGGTCTTAGGTGGAATTTTGGGGGGTTTCCCACACTCAGCCTTCAAAAGAAAGCCTACAGGAAAAACTACAGGAGGACATAGGAAAACTACAGGAGGAAAACAGGGAAACTACAAGAGGCCTACAAGAGGAGGTCGAAAGCAATTTTTGTTGTTTTGAGGGTGTGAGAGTGGGTGGAAAAGGTGGATGAAGGTTGAAATGAGGTGTTAGGGTGCCTAAGTTCTACCATGAATCACCAGGAGAGAGAAGGATGGTTGGTTTTCTCAAGGAGAGAGGAAGAAGTTCTATGAAAAATGAAGGAAACTAGGGCAGAATTAAGGTGAGGTTTGGGAGAGCTATAGGGCATGGATCAGATGGAGGGTGTTATTGCTGGTAATTTTTCCTATTTCTAGAAGAGATTGGCTACATAGAAACTGACAATCAACCAAGAAAATCAAGAAACCAATGAAATGAGTGCATCCTAGGAAAAACAGAGTTTTGCATTAAAATGGCCTAAAGTATGATGTATAGAAGGAAATGCTGGGAAATGTTGTAATAAAGGAAAGCATGCAAAAGGACTATTACAAATTAGGAAGTGAACATAATAAAGAAGATCTAAAGCAAAGAAAAACTGGACTATCAACCTACTAGAGAACTGCAAACACTAGAAGTCCTAGGAATGAGGAAAATCTGTGTTTTTGGGGCAGCAAGAGAGTCTTTGCCTCAAATCATGGTCCCAAAGGGAGGAAGAGAGGCCATGGCATTGTTTCTAGCCTTTTGAATCTTCTCTAATCATTGCTTAATCTGCTATAAAAAGCATAAATGGAAGCAAGCTACTAAATCATCAAAAGAAACCTATTCTTAACCATAAGAGAAATACATCTAACAACAAACTAATCTACAAACTGAAGTAAAGCATACAAATACAAGTAAAGAGAAGCTTGGATACTTGGATTGGGCCCTAAACCAAGAGCTTCAACCCTCTGAAGTAACTCAGTGCTAGCTCAAAAAGGATTCCATCTTCATTATAAAAAAATAGCAAGATTACATAAAACTGTCGTAAAATAGTAAGCTCAAAATTTGAGTAGAGTTTACACAAGCAAAAAAAAAGTTGACCCTAGTGACGCCCTCGGCCTCTCTACTTATACATCTGAAGCTACCAACAGCTTCTTTAAAATCACATAGGCTTGGTTTCCAAAACTCAAGATAACTATCAATCATCTTCCACTTGCTCGGCTGCCTTCTAGTGCATGATTCGGCTGCTTGTACTCTGAGCTGAATGAAGGGGAATTCAAAGTGAGGAGAAATAAATGAGGGGGATTCCTTCCTATAAGTCCTCTCCTCTATCTACTTCGAGCTATTGCTATAGTTTGACCACTAGATCCTTGACTTTGACCTCGAAATCCATCAATAATCTGCATTAAATACATGTTAGACCATATGGCATAATAACTAACTCAACTCACCCTATAAGCATAAATATAATCATAAAATCATACAATGAGCTAAGATAATGGTTGATTTGACTAGGTTAGGAGGTAAAATGAGCCCATATAATTACACATTTATGAGGCTCATCATATTGCAGCATGAATGCTACAACTCTTGGGGCTACCAACTTTACTTTATCAACTCGAGGTTTGTACAAACTTGGAGGTGACAGTGTTGTATACAAAAATAGATGTGATGGGTCCACTCTTTATCACTGCTAAGATGGTGGTTGACCACTTATGGTTTTTCAAACTAGACTTCTATTGATTCAGAAGAAGCAGGGTGATTACCAATGAGAAAAAAAGGGAAATTTGCACTAAAGGAAATATTGTCTACAGTAGTAAGGAAAAGACTAAAATCAAATGCTAAACACACCATTCATCTAACTAACTGCTAAGAGGCTTTCTTCAAAAGAATGCTAAGTTAATGTATGTGCAATCCTATTGTCCTAGGCATGCAATTTGAAACATCCAAACATTCTACTATTGTGCATGTAAATGAAAAAAATAACTCTTTTTCCTTTTTGTCTTTTTTGTGTGAAATGTAAATGCTAACTTCTCTTGGTGGTGTGGAAGGTGGATTAGGGATGATGATGAAAGGTCAGATGGCTTGGGAGGCAAGTAGGGGTCTTCTCCTATATTACTAGGGGATTTTTCCACAATTCAGCCTCAAAACAGGCCACTACAAATCAACCTACAGGATGTCCTAATGCGTCCTATAGGATGTCCTAATGCTCGTACAGGATCTCCTGTATTCCTACAAGATACAGCCGAGAGCAAGAAGAGAGATTTGGAAGGTGATGTAAGGCTTAGGGAAGGTTAATGGTGGGTGAAATGAGGCAAGGGAGTGCTTAGAACTCCTTCAAATCTCAAAACAAAGTTGTGAGATGGTTGGATTTGCTCAACAAGCTTGAAGAAGTATTCTTATCGAATGATGAATTTGGTGAGGGATTTAGTGAAAGAAAGTGACAACCATGAATGGATGAGGTTAGGATGGGGTTCCTAGTCATGAAATTTCATTGTAATGCTGAAATTCCTGCACTGCATCAATCACTGACATTTTATCCATGAATCATGTTAAACAAGAAAGCTTTTCAATTAACTAAGGAAAAACATAATTTTATTATCTAGTTGCCTGTGCATGGGAAAACTTGAAGAATCAAGTGAAACCTATATGAGATCTAATGCAAGGTTGAAGACATTAGAAATGGAGATTAAATCCTATCCTTGAAAACTAGCAAAATGTTGGCCTAAGTAACAGAAAACCCTAAATTCCATGAGAAATCAAAATTCTGTCTTTTTGGGGCTGCATAGGAGTTCTTTCCTCAAACCATGGTCCCTGAAGGGAGGAGTGATGCCATATCCACCCGCTAACATCTTTTGGATATTCCTTTACCTTCCTAAGCTACTTCTACAATAGTGCACAAATGGAAGCAAACTAATCAAATCCACAACTACTTGCAATGAAATAATGCTAAAGGTAATTCAATCATTAATCTATGAAATCAACTAAGCATACAAATACAATAAGAGGAGACTTTGTTGCTATGGTTTGGCCCTAACCCAAGAGATTCAGACCTCTTAGTCAACTTAGTGCTGGATCAAGGAAATGCTCATTCTCATTATCAAATCAGAAATTACATAACAATGTCTTCCACAAGTCTTGAACTCGAAAAATGCTTACTTCTTTTTCATCAAAAATTTGAATCCTAATGAGGCTCTAGGCATCCTTATTTATACAATTGAAGTCTTTAATTAATTCCTTAAATCTAGGGAGGTTTGGCTTCCAAACTTAAGATGAACTATCTCTTTAACTGTCACTAGCTCGGTTGCCTTCTGATCTTCATGACTTGACTGCTTGTAACTCCGAGCTAGTGTGATTTGATGGAGGAATATTCGAATGGGTGAGGAGTAAATGAGGAGGATCTATCTCCTACAACCTCTCCTTCTTGTCTCATTTGAGTTTATACCCTTAATTAGCCAAAATTTCCATGATTTTCTCTCAAAAACCCACAATCAATGCGCATTAGTCCACTAGGCATAATATCTCACTTTTATACATCTCATTAAGCAAAATATAATCAAAATATGTAAGAAATTATGAGAAGAGTTTATTTAAATAAGATAGGAGGTGTATTAAGGTCCATATAGTTACCCAATGATGAGGCTCATCATCACCTCCCTACTAAAAGTGTTGCTCATCCTCTGAGTAATTCAATCTATATCCATGTCTTTCATTGCTCTAGTGGCCTCCCTAACATCCCATGCTTCTATTGTAGTTCCCTCTTCCTCTGCATAGAATCCTACCTTCCTCTCTATCTCCTCCCATTGGTTTCTTTCTTCCTCTTCCTTCCTTCCTTCCAACATTCCTAAGAGCAATGGTGGACTGAGTCTCAAGCCAATCCAATTGACTGTGAGTCTTTAGAGAGCTTGCTTGTACATGGGTGTTTTGTTCATTGCCTCTGTCAACCTCTGAGGAGAATGGTACTCTCTGATTTTCAAGCTGTAGGGAAAAGTGTTCCATTTCCTTTGGAAATCTTGCATGCTGCCATCCCCTAACAACCTGAGCATGTCCTCAAAGTGTGTGATTGTTTTCTCTTGGGAAGCAAGGTACCTAGGTGCAAGTTAAGGATAGCCATTGGATTTGATTGCTCAACTCTTATCACGAGGGGTTATGTCTCTTCTCTTGTCATTACTTTCTTCATCTCTACAGCTCTTGCCTCCTCATGATTCATCCATGATGCCAAATACATCAATTACAAGTCCCCTAGTTTTGAATTATGGTCCCACACATTCAGATATGTCAAGGCCAAGTTATGTAGGTAAAACTTAGACATTTTAGCTCTATCCTCCAAGGTGATGTGATCACAGAGATCAATGAATTGTTTGCAGTCTTGGATGGGCATAGTACCTCTCTGTGCTAAAGTCTTTATTTGGGATTGTAGTCACTATTCCTTAAGATACAATGCTTAGGAATTTGCTGGCATCCTGCACTGGATTGCCTCTAAGGATAGACTGGCCATGGATTCCAATTGACTTTCTCTTTCTTGTAATTTTCCTCTTAGTCATGCATTATTTTCTTCCAATTGAGCTTTCATCATTGCCTCTCTGTCCCTTAGGCTACTTAATTCTCTGCCCATCTCCTTAACTTTCCCCTCCATGTGACCTATATCCTCCACCCCTTTAGATTTGGCAATTTGCATCCATCTATGTGTTCTTGCCCTTTCTTTCTCAAGCTCAAAGAATAAGGGGATGGAAAATTTCTATGGAATGACCCAACCCCCTTCAATGAACCTGTAGTAGGAGTCAAGGTTGGGTTGAGGACTAGGTTCCCTTAGTTCCGGATCGTCCTTCTTTGTTTTTTGTTGCATGATCCCTTCTTCGTCCAATTTTTGAGTTTCTTGTAGGTTTAGAAAAGTTTCCTGTAGGATGACCTCTGCTTCCTATAGGTCCTTTTGTGTCTCCTATAGGATACCCTTTCCTTTGGATGAGGCAGATCTGGTGACCGACCTCCTAACATAAGTGATAGGAGATTTGGGAGAGGCTTGTCCTGATGATCCCTCTCCTTGATTTTTCACAAGAGGAGCTATCTTTTCTTATTGTTTTGGTGAGTCTTCAATGACAATAGGAACTTTGGTGGGTGTTTGAGGTTTTCCTTGCATGATCCTTGTACTTTTTCTTGTCCTAAATTACAATATAATTTGTCTCTGTCTCTTCCCTTTTTTCTTGATAAGGGTACTTAGGGCAGTGAGGGCAGCTGTTTCCTCTTTCTCAGTGGGTTTTGGAGATACCCTTGGTGATTCCTCCCCTTCTTTTCCTTGCATTGTAGACCTCTGTTCTTCCTTTTCTTTTATTTCGTCTTTTCCATTTTCCTTCTCATCCTTGCCTTCCTCTTCTTCTTCTCCCTCTAGTTCCTCACTATGTTCATCAGTTTCTTCCTTTGCATCTTCTTCTGTCTCTTTGTCACTTTCCTTCTCCTTTTCTTCCTCTTCTTACTCCTTTGTTTCCTCTTCATCCCTCTCTATTTCTTCTTCATCCCTCTTTTTTTCTTCTTCATCCCTTTCACTGGCAGTGAGGCTTTTGTCATATTCAAGGGCTTTTATGTGTCCCTTTGTCTACATGTCTCTGAAAATTGTCCAAGTAATAGGGAGTCTTAGGTTTTGGAGGGCATCTTCTAGGATAAGTTTAATTAACCCATGATGGGCTAGTTGTTGATGTTTTCTTTCCTGCACCTTAATGGTCATATCTATCACTGATTGAAGAAGAAATTAGGGTATGCTTAGCTGGTTTTCAGGAGGTGTGTCTGCTCCAAACCTCATCTCTTGGAGAAGCCTAAAATGGTACCCATATACCACACTATACCTACCTTCACATGATATATACTTAATGAGGTGATAGCTAATTTCATTCCAAGGATATGGCAGGATTTCTCTTCTGACCCCATTTTTGTCTTCCATTGCCTCCTCTCCTTCCAAAAAGAATTTCTTCTTTGAAATTTGGTTGTTACCCTTATCTTCCTTTCTCCAAGGCAACCCTAAAGGAAGTGTGGTGATTTTGCCTATGACTTTAGGGGTGAGTTCTACAAAGAGGCCTTTCACCACAACGGTGGCATGGGTCCTAGTTAGTGGTATGAGGGAGAGAGCAAAGTCTCTAGCCACCTCATCATATATCCCCTCATTTTTTCAAAAAGACCCATCCAATTGTGCCTTGTGAATATCTCTACTACAGGAGGGTGCTGATGAATTTTCACTGTGTTGGTAGGTTCGCTCTTGTTAAATCCCCCTATCATTTTTCTCTGATGAATGTGGAGGCTTGTACAGGTCTAATTCCAAATTCTAATGGGTGAGGAATTTTTAAATGACAATTTTGTGTACAATTCCCCTAGACTACAATCTCTTTAAAAAAATAGAAGGTTTTTCTATATTTTTTTTGCTTGGAAAATGTAGGAAGGTATAGCTCCTACCTCCTTGTCATTGTCTGATGAAGCCAACCTTTGGTTGTTACCTTCTAAAATGCTCACTGCTAATCCTGTATATGACTATTCTATATCCTGTAGGATCTCCTATAGGATCCTATAGGTTTTCCTATAGGATCCTGTAGGATCTTGTAGGTGCTCCTACGCTGAAAAAAAATTCCTCACTATCTTTCCTGTAGACTACTTCAGGGGCCGAGAGCAATCTTGCTTCGATGCGGCCTCGAGATTGTGAATGCCTCCTATGCATGGGAATTAGTGTTTTATTTTCTCATATGGGTGATTTGGGTGGGATGGTGCATTGGAAACCGAGGTACGATTACCCATTTTTGGACCGTTGGTCTCACTATCGCATCATCATTCTCCTTACCTCATAATCAACTCCCACTTAGGGCATTCGTAACTTAACCACTTTCAATGTCATCTCTTCTTTCTCTTGATTTGATTGTTGCCATGTGTGTAATGAACTAACTATATTCTCCTCATTGACTGACCGAAGGTGGCCAAGTTAACTAACCACCTTTGCTTATAAAACCAACTCTTTCACAAATCTACATGTTTGATCATATTATGATAGCAAGAGATCTTAAGCAAGATAACATACTTGTGGTAAGATGTCTTGATGTTTCTTATTGGAGAGTGAAGTCCTTGATGTGTATTTGTTGCATGTGTGTTTCTCTTATTTTTTTAATGTCCTCCTTTGATGTTTTTCTTTGATGTGCAGGTACTGTATGGTGATGTTGATGATCTTGCTACTACTGCTAAGCTCTGGAGGAGCTTCTTTGACATCTAGATCTCCATGCTGAAGCTGACTGCAACCTGTGATTTTTTGTTTTGTGGGATAGGCTACTACAGGATTTCCTACAAGATGTCCTGTTGCTGCCTCTCCCCCAAATTTTTATTCATTCCTTCACTTCTAAAGCATGAGGATGGTTTTCATGGGTAGAGAAGGGGTCTATGGATTGGTGAATGAGAGGTATAGCCTTTAGCTGTTGTCCCCTTGTTCTTTGTCTTTGTCCTCTTTTTATTTTTCTTTTTTTTTTCTTTTCTTTTTTCTTCTGAAAACTGTAATTTTTTTGTTTTTTTTAAATTGACTTATCGGATGAATGCAGGGGTAATCATGGTGGAGAGACACATGGTGATGAGGTGGTGAAGTAATTTTTATTTTTATTTTTTTTTACACCAATAGGTCATTTCCTTGCTCTAGGGTCACTTTCTTGGGATTCCCAAGCCACTGCAATTCCTACAGGATCATCCTATAGGTTTTTAGGGAATCCTATAGGTTTATAGGGAATCCTGTAGAAAACACAGAACCCTTGCAAACTAAGCTAGATGAGTCCACAAATGGAGTGAATGATGGGATGATGAAGGATATGGAATGGAGGAATGAAAACATGAACTGTATAGGTCATTTTGATCTTCTCTTATTTCTTTGATCCTCCTCCTGCTGACCTGCAAACAACATTTTCAAAGTTTTCTTTCCTCTCTTTTTTTCCTTTATTTTTTTTTTTTTTTTTTAACAACCAGTCTTCCTCCAAGAGGTTTTCATCCCAGTTGCTTTCCCTAGGTGCCTCAAAAGAGGTTTTCACCCAAAGACATTTTTATCTCTTTTTTTTTTTGACACCATTGTGCCGCCTTTATTGATTTTCAACCCAACAGTGGGACTTAGGTGCCTCATGGAGGTTTTCACCCTAGTCTCTTTATTTTTTCTCTTTCTTTCAGTGACATCATTGTCTTGCTGATGCCACTAATGAATTCTTACCTTGACTAGGGCTTCTTGTATACCTTCAATTTGTGCCCATTGACAAGTAAAGGAATAGCCTCTACATCAATGGTTCTTATCTACAATGAACCATTATCATGACATAAGGCCCTAACCTTCTAGACCTTAACTTGCCTTTAAAATATTTGTATCTGGAATCATACAACAAAGCCCAATCACCTTCTTGAAATTGTTTGTCCTTTATGTTCTTTTCATGCCAGATCTTCCTTTGAACTTGAGTCACCTCTGCGTGCAGGAGGGCTTGCATTCTCAACTCATCTAACCCATTCAGCTGGAGTAATCTCTCTTGTTGTGCACTAGTGAGATATAGATCTAGTTATGTTGCCATTCTTAATGTGTTGTACTCAAATTCAATGGGAAGTAGGGCCTTCTTCCCATAGACCAAATCATAGGGATCGAATCCAGTGGTAGTCTTCCAGGTCGTATTGTACACCCAAGTGGCCTCAACTAATCTATCTACCCAATATTTTTTGCTACTACTAATCACTTTGGTCAGAATTCCCTCAAGTGCTCTGTTGGTCACCTCCACTTGCCCATTAGCTTGTGGGTGGTAAGGAGTGGATGTTTTATGCTCGATCTTGTGCTGGCTTAACAAATTTTCAATCATGTGAGATGTAAATTGGCTTCCTTGATCAGTGACCAATTCTCTAGGGTACCCAAACTTATAAAATATATTTTTCCTTAAGAACTTAGCCTCTTTCTCCTATGTTGTTGCTTTGATAGCCTTGGTTTCAGCCCACTTGGTTAAATAGTCAGTGCACACAATGATATACTGCTTTTTCCTAGATGGAGGGTCAATGGGTCCAATGAAATCCATGCCCCACTTGTCAAATGCTCGAAAAACACTTGAGGTTGCAGAGGCATTTTATCCCTTGGAGTATGTTTTCACATCCTTTGGCACCGATCACACTGACTAGTATACCTCCTCACATCATGGTGCAGAGTGGACCAATAATAACCAGCTTGTATCACCTTGAATGTTGTCCTCCTGGATGCAAGGTGACCTCCACAAGGCTCATCATGACAGTTCAGAAGGATGTCAATGACTTCCTCCTCCCTGACACATCTTCTCAAAATTTGATTTGGGCCTAGTTTGAAGAGGTTGCCCCCAATCCAAGTGAATAGGTCGCTCTTCCTCACAATATTGCTTTTCTCTTTGGAGGACAAATTTAGTGGGAACTGTGTAGAAACCAAGTAGTTTGCTATGTCACCAAACCATGGAGAGAGAACTAAAATGGTGAATAAGTGTTCATCCGGTAACTGATCTTCAACCATTCCTTATTCTCCTGTAGGAAAAGATAATCTGGATAAAAAATCTACAAAAACATTCTCCTTTACAAACTTATCAATAATATTTAGATCAAATTGTTGTAATAAAAGTAACCATCTAATAATATGGGTATTCACATCAAGTTTATTCATCAAGTATTTAATTGCAGCATGGTCAGTATGTACAGATTTTTGGTAACCTATAATGTAATGCCTAAATTTTTTCAATGTATGCACAATTGCTAGGAGCTCCTTTTCAGTCACTGTGTAGTTCAATTCGACCTTTGACAGATTCTTACTGATGAAGTAAATGGCATAAGGTAACTTGTCATCTATCTAGCCTAGAGTTGCTCCTATGGATTTGTGAGAGGCATCAGCATGTACATGGAAAGGAAGGGCCCAATTTGGGCCTCGAAGAATAGGTGAAATGGTCAACTTTTCCTTCCGGGTGTCTAGGGCCTCTTGACAGCTTTTTGACCATAAAAATTCAGAGTCTTTGGCCAATAACCCAAATAAAGGAGAAGCTAACTTGCTGAAGTCTTTTATAAATCTCCAATATTATCTAGCTAAACCTAGAAAATGCCTAACATCTCTCTGTTTTTACAGAGGTGGGACCATTTGGATGATGTCTATCCTCTTTAGGTCCACCTGCAGTCCTTTCTAGGATATTGAATGACCTAGAAAAGTCCTTACAGTCATCAAGAAATCACATTTTTCGAGACTAAGGAACAGGTTCCTTTCAATGCACTTGTTCAGCACCATACCTAAGTTGGATAGAGCCTCCTGGAAATCACACCCATAGTGTGTAAAATCATTGATATAAATTTTTATTCAATCATGGACAAGCTTGACAAAGATACTCAGGACTGCTCTCTGGAACGTGGCAGGGACATTTCATAGGCCAAAAAGAAGGACCCTATAGGTGAAAGTACCCAAAGGACAAGTGAAGGTGATTTTATCCTGGTCTTCTAGGCTAATATGGATTTGATTGTACCCATTGAACCCATCTAGGAAAGAGAAAAACTATTTCCCTGCCAGGCCGTTTTGCACTTGGTCAATGAAAGGTAGAGGGAAATGGTCCTTCTTTGTTGCTTTGTTTAACTCTCTATAATCAACACAAATCCTCCACTTCCCATTTTTCTTTGGAACCAACACCAAAGGAGAGACCCACTCACTATCTGAGATAGGGTAAATGAATCCTGCATCTAGCAGCTTTTGCAGTTCTTCTTTGACTATATCCTTGAGAGCTGGATTCATTCTCATTTCAGGTTTTTGAACTAGTTTGCAACCTTATTTGATATAAATGTGGTGAGTACACACCGAGAGGTGCACTCCCTTCATTTCTTTGTAACTCCAAGCAAAGGCATCCAGATGTTCCTTTAGCATGTTGCACAACTTTCTTCTTGGTGTATAGAAAGAGATGGGTTGATTTTCAAAGTTCTCTGAGGGCCGAATTCTATGGTTTTGACATGGGTAGGGTTTGAATCAATTAAGAATAGATCAATATGATGGTTGTTCTGGGTTTCCTTTACTACTTCCTCTAAGGACAAGGTGTTAGGAGTTGGACTTTGGAGTATGTGTTCAATCAAATCATCTTCATCTGGTTGTCTTCCTCCCATGGTTGTTTCTAAGGTATAGAGTTGGGTTGAGTAGACTTCATCTTCTTCCTCCTATTCTATCAATAAAGGTAAGTCATGTTATAGAGATGGCCGAGCAGGAGGGTACAAGACTAACTGCTTGGATAGATGCCTATTTTTCATAGTCATATTTTTAGCCATGTAGTTGATGTAGGCATCGGCAATGGCTAACCAGGACCTCCCAAGGATGAGAGGATAACTAGTAAGCTTGGTCTTAGGCTAGAAAACTATGAAGTCTATAGGGTACTCCCAAGAGTCAATGGAGACGATCACATCCTCAATAATCCCCTCAGGGATCACTGCGGAACGGTCTGCAAGTTGCAAGATTGTTGTGGTCCTTCTTAATGAACCCTGGAGATTGATCTTGAGCATGGTGTCCTTAGTCATTACAGTAACGGTAGCCCTAATATCAATCAAAGTGTGTGGGACAATAGTGCCATTGATGTGCACATCTACTACATGGATTCTAGGGTCCAAATACTTTGGGAAAATTACATGCCCCAACATTAAGTTGGACAATTGTCCAATGACATTAATGGTAGGGGTGTCTCTTTTTTGCCTTCGTGGATGTTTGAAGCGCTTCTCTTTAATCAACTTGTTGTAAATAGGTACATCCTTTATGGCTTGGAGAAGTGGAATTTTGACACATAGATTTTTTAATTCACCCAGAAGTTCATTCTCTTCTGGGGTAGGCTGGATTGGATGAGTTAATATCTTAGGAAATGCTGGTGGATTTACTCTAAGCATGCTTTCCTCTCTTTACTCCTCACTCTCCCTAGGTGGAGGTGGAGGTTCGTTGTTTGGGAGTACACTCCTATATCTGAGGTTTATTTCTTGAATCTCCACAGCATAAGAAGGATAGGATGTCTCTCCACGGTACACTGGTTGTTCCTGTCGATTGTTCGGGTTCCTATTTGGTTGGGCAGGCATCTGAGGTTGTTTAGGTGGAGTAGGGTGTAAAATATGTGGTTGAGTAGGTGGTGAAGGCAATAAAGCTAGAGCATTGTTGTACAGGGACCTCCACCCCTAGGGTGGTGCATTCCACTGAGGTTGTGGTAAACATATGGCTGAAATGACTAGTTGGTCGGCTGGGAATGGTACTGCGGTGCAAAATGCCAAGGAGGAGGTGTAGACCAAGAGGGATGAGCAGGGAGCCCCCAAGAGGGAATGGATGTGTTCTGGTTAGCGTTGTAATATGCATGGGATGACCCTTACATACCCTGCTGGTATGGTCAAGGCCCATGAGGTCTCCTTTGATTTATGTAGCAGAGTTGTTCAGTCACCCCTTCATGTCCCTGATACGCAACTTTTAGTCCAGGTAGAGAAGGGAACTTGTCTGTGGAGTGGTTTTCAAACCGAGCAGATTTCAATCAGATTCAAGGGAAATTCATTCCTAGGGTGCCTCCTTGTGCATCTAGGGCATAAAATGGCTAAGTATCTCTCTTCTTCCTCCTGCTTTCTCTTGATGTGCATAGTGTCCATTTGTAGTGAAAGGGTTTGCATTATTTCACTCTTGAAATCTTCCAGCATATTTCCAATTTCACCTTTGATGGATGTATTGTAAGAGGATGGGCTGGCCATTGGTTGACTACCCCTACCCTTTTTCCTAGCTAGCCTAGAATGGTTCGTAAAGATAGTTTTGACATCATCATAGGGTAGCTAGTAGATGTCCCCTCCTGCTATCAAGTTTAGGGTCTCCATAAAATCTTCCCTCACCCCTCTCAGTAGGACTAGCTTCAGTGACGTAGGATCAAGTGTGCAACTAGCCCTTTTGTAGCTAAGCTGGAATCTTTCTTCATAATCCTCTAGGGATTCATCATGCCCTAGGGTCGTCCTAAAAATTTCCTCTTTAGTGTATTTGGACCTATGATGAGCCTAGGTAATGCAACAAGAATGTTGCAACTCCAGGGGTACCAGCTTTACTTATCAACCCAAGGTTCGTACAAACTTGGAGGTTACAGTGTTATATGCACAAGTAAAAATGAAGGTACTGCCTGTTGTCACTGCTCATCTGGCAAGAGACCCTAGGGGTTCCAAGCCATACTTCTATAGGGTCAAAAGAAGCTTAACCCTTTGATGGAAGAATAGCAAATCTATCCTAAGGGAAAGCTACTCCTACTGCAATATTGAAGAAAACAACATGAAATGCTAAACCATACCATAACCTAACTAACCATCCAAACAACTATGCTAAGAAGAATTGCTAAATTAACACTAATCTAATGTTGTTATCTAAGTTGTAGAGGTAAAGAGCATCAAAACCAAACTAAGGTGTAAGAAAAGGAAACTAAGCTAAATTGGTTTTCAAGTGGAAGAGCAATCGGAGGTCAAAATCAATTAAAGGAGGACGTAAGGATGCAGTAGCACAAAGGGACCATTGGATTCATCAACGAACAGAATATGGACGGTGGAGATCTTATCGTGGGGCTTTAAGCGAATAAACGGATGAATGTGGTTAATTGATGAATGGCAGAGATCGTATCACGAAGAATTAAGGGAATGGATGGATGAACAAGGTAATGAGGAAAATGAACAGTAGAGATTGTATCGCAAGGGATTAAGTCAATGGATGGACAAACAAGGTTATCAGGAGATGAATGGCTGAGATCTAATCACAAAGATTAATTCAAGAGATGGATGGACAGGGTAACGAAGCAATGAACGTCTAAGATCTTATCACGCGGATGAAGTCAAGAGATGGACAGTGGAGATCATATCGCAGGAAAAAGAAACATGTGGAAATGATGGAGCGGGTTTCTAAGGAAGTAAGTAGTTTCTCATGTGCCCTCAAGGCTGTAAGCTATATTTTAAAATTTCATGCAATTAGCCTAATTGCCCAACACGTGGCATGAGAAAACCACTTTTCTTGCATTCTCTCAGGCGGATAATGTTCATGCACTAATCCATGAGAGATTGCACGATAACCATTGGATCAAGCAGGGTTGATCAACGATGGAGATCAACCAAGCTAGTTGGCGATAAGGTGAAGCGATAGCCATCGGATTAGGTGAGGCAGATCAACAGTGGGGGTTTAAAGTGCATAAAGTGATCGGGTGACGCGATAGTCGTCGAATCAAGAGACATATCGACGGTGGAGATTAAAGCTCATAAAGCAAGTGGTGGACTCCACACGAGGTAGTAGTTGGAGAAAATAATGAATGAGACAATGAGTATGAAGGTTTGTTGGTGATCGGACGGTGAGGAAGTGATGCATGAGGAACGATGAAGGCCGTTTTAAACGAAAACGACAGAGAAAACCAGTGTGGGTGAACAAATAACTGCATCAAACAACGAACTCCCTAGCTCATGCAAGAACCAAAAACCTGTGTTTTTGGGGCTGCTGAAGGGTCCCTTCCTCAAGTCATGGTCCCAGAGGGAGGATATGAGGCCGAGACACCTGCGCACATCCTGATAGTGATATTTTTCCTTTAACTAACCTATGAACTGAAAGAAGGCACAAATGGAAGTAAAGTGAAGCAAATGCAGCTACTGAAGCAACTGAACAGAAAAAACATGAACAATCTATGCTATAATGCTATAATGAAAGTGAAACTACTTAATCTAATAAATAGAAAACCAAGAAACTACTTAACCAAATGAACAGAAACAGAAATCTATGCTACTTAAGCAAATGAACAATGAAAACCAGGAATCTATGCTAGCATAATAGTACAACAAAGAGGAGCTTTGGCTGCTTGGGTCGGGCCCTAACCCAAGAGCTTCAACCCTCGAAGTTAACCCAGAGTTGGCTTAAACAAAACTCATTCTTATTATAAAAACCATGGATTATAGAACATATTGTCACAAGTCTTGCAGCTCAGAAATAAAGCAGAGTTTTTACAATAGAAGTCTGAATCCTACTGAGGTCCTAAACCTCTCTATTTATACATCTAAAGTCTCTAATAACTTCCTTCTCATTAGGTAGGCTTGGCCTCTAACTCAAGAAAAATGGGTTTCTGTCCTTTTCACTTGCTTGGCTATCTTCTAGTCTTCAAAGTGATGGATGTTTGTACTCCGAGCTGGTGGAGTAATATTCAAATGGAGGGGTAGTAAATGAGGAGGATTTACCTTTATAATTACTCTCCCTTGTCCCATTCTAGTTTTACCAAGGTCTTTGCCATAGTTCCTTGCTTTTATCCTTTATACCTACATTTTTCCTTGCTTTTATCCTTTATTCCTGCATTACATGCACATTAGACCACAAAGCCAAATATCCAACTCTAACTCATTTCATAAACAAAATATGATCAAAAGTATGCAATAATTTGTGAGAATAGTTGGTTTGACTAAGCTAGGAGGTGAATTAAGGCCAATTAATGACCATATAATTACTCAATGATGAGGCTCATCATCCACCCCACTAAAAGTGTTGATCATCCTCTGAGCAACTTAGTCAATGTCCATGTCCTTCATGGCTCTGGTAGCCTCTCTGACATCCCATGCTTTTGTTGGGGTCTCTTCTTCTTGTTTATAGAAGCCTGCTTTCCTTTCTACTTCTTCCCACTGCCTCTTTTCCTCTTCTTCTTTTCTCCCTTCTAGCATCCCTAGGAATAGTGGTGGACTAAGTTTTAGGCCTATTCAATTGACCTTCAACCTTTGCATTGATTACTTATACATAGGTGTCATGTTGAGTGCCTCTCTCAACCTTTGAGGGAAGTGATACTATCTGATCTTCAAGTTGTGTAGCAGTGTTTTCCATCTCCTTTAGCAGGAATGTATATTATCATTTTTAGCAGCCTAAATGTATCCTCAAAATGTGAAATTGCTTTCTCTTGGGCAGCAAGATATCTAGGGGACAGCTAAGGATCATTTGCAATTAGATTATGGGTGCTAATTAGGGTCATGGGATTTGATTGTTCAACTCTAATGAAAGAAGGTTCATTTTTCTCTCTAGCCAATATTCTTCCCATCTCTGCAGCCCTTGACTTCTCATGGTTCCTCCATGATGCCAAAGCCATTAATTGTAGACCTCCTAACTTTGCATTAGGATCAAATATTCATGTCGGTGAGGGCCATGTTGTGCAAGTAAAACTTACACATTTTGGCCCTATCCTCTAGTGCACTTTGATCACAAATATCAATAAACTGCCTGCATTCCTCAAATGGCATGGTGCCCCTCTATGCTAGTGTTTTAATCTGAAATCGCAACCATTGTTCTCTAAGGTAAGGAGCATAGGATTTAGCTAGCATCCTACGCTAGATGGCCTCTTGTTGTTCTTTCTCCTCTCTTTCAGTGCCTTCTTCCTCTTGCTGTTCTTTCTCATCTCCATCATTTTCTTCCTCTATTTTAGCATTATCCTCCTTGTATTCTCTTTCATCATGTCCCTTTGTATTAGTTTCATGCTAAAAATAGAAGTGCTAAAAATAACACTGCTAAAAATAGTAGTTTGGATATCAGTGCTGGATTGGGCAACAAGGAATGAAAAATGGAAGTGCTAAAAATAGAATTGCTATTTTTAGCAGTTCATGATGGATTCCTATTTTAGTTAGTCCCTAGACTAAAAATAGGAAGTAAAATTCGAATTTGAACTTAACATCTATTTGAAAATTAATTAACTAATTCACCATGAGTTAATTAGTTGTGAAAAATAAAACATGAAGTCTATGTGAGGACATGCAACAGTTTCTCTATTAATTGAGGAATTTATCCATCAGTTAAAGAGATAAGGATGAGCTCTAATTTGAGTTGTAATTAGATGGCTCAGTTAACTGAGTCAAATCCAGTTAGATTGATTTAAACAGTTTGTTTAAGTTAATGTGAGTTCAATTAGTTAATGCTTGCATGCATGTAAATGTTGTTCTTTAGATAACTGAATATTCTCTCATGAATAACTCATGCATGTTAGTTCAGATAGAGACCCAGTTGAGATTAGAGAAGGGACAGTGTACTATTAGTTGGATGAATATTTTTCCTATAAAGGAAGCTCATCCATGATG
>APFE030099515.1:194536-217835 GCA_000404065.3 Pinus taeda | reverse complement strand
AATAATAATAATAATAAATAAATAAAAATTAAAAATTAAAAAAAAAAAAATTGCTTGAATCGAAGTTCGGATGAGGGAGATATCATTGATTTAAAATCAGCTCTTTTTCTAGAAAATTTTGTGACGGCAGGAAGGTGGAAACAGATTGGTGTGCTAGCCAAGAACCTATATGCACTTGAGGTTCAAGATGCATGCAAAGCCTTGAGTGGCAAGGAAACTGATGGAGACTTGGTGATTGAGAGGGATAGTACATTACTTCTCAACATGCAGCGCCAGAAGAAGTCTCAGACGATTATGGAGGAGCCACGATTGGTGTAGCAGCTTCAGGAGGTTGTGGAGTAGCCACAATAGGAGAAGTTGAGAGGAGATCGAGTAGAGACATCCACTCATGCAGTGACCTCCAGTGGGGGGAAACTTCGAGCTAGGTGGGCTGAGGGATCACATGCAGCCATACCTCCAGGTAGGAGGTGGGGCGATATGGAGTGATAGTCCCAAGGAGGAGGGGCAGGATCCTTGAGGTACCCAACCTCTTTGATTTGACTTTGCTATAGGAGCCTTGATGAGGAGTAGCAAGACTGATTGATTGGGTAGAGACAGATGCATATGGAGCGACAAAGAGAGCTACAATTGAAGAATCCCAAGACAACGCGGAGCTAGTAGGCTGCAGCGATGCAAGAGGCACAAGTGTGTTGCACCAGTGCAGGATGGCACAAAGAGGTGTGCAACGGTGCGAGATGCATGGAGATGTTGCAGTAGCACAGAGGTCAGAGAGGGAGCACTTGTCAATAGTAGGTAGAGCTTCAGCATTAGAGTATGTTTCTAGCCCAACAAAGAGGTCAGTTGGGAGTTTCTTTTGTACCGAGAGTTATTGGAGCAACCACACTTGGTATAAGTGTTGCATGAAAAACATTCTGAAGGTACAGGATCGGGTTCGAGGGGAAGCCTTTCTTGTTGAGAGGGATTTTTGAAAAATGGCAACAAGAAATGCTAAAAATAGCACTGCAAAAAATAGCAGTTTGGATATCAATGCTAGATTGGGCAACAAGGAGTGAAAAACTATAAGTGCTAAAAATAGAATTGTTATTTTTAGCAGTTCAAGATGGATTCCTATTTTAGTCAGTCCCTGGACTAAAAATAGGAAGTAAAATTCGAATTTGAACTTAACAGCTGTTTGAAAATTAATTAATTAATCCATCATGAGTTAATTAGTTGTGAAAAATCAAACATGAAGTCTATGTGAGGACATGCAACAGTTTCTCTATTAATTGAGGAATTTATCCATCAGTTAAAGAGATAAGGATGAGTTTTCTAATTTTGAGTTGTAATTAGTTGGCTCAATTAACTGAGTCAAGTCTAGTTAGATTGATTTAAACAGTTTGTTTAAATTAATGTGAGTTCAGTTAGTTAATGCTTGCATGCATGTAACTATTGTTCTTTACATAATTGAATATTCTCTCATGAATAACTCATGCATGCCAGTTTAGATAGAGACCCAGTTGAGATCAGAGAAGGGACAGTGTACTATCAGATGGATGAATATTTTTCCTATTAAGGAGGCTCATCCATGATGAAGATTTATCTCCTTCAAGACCGCGTAGTTGGATCAGAGGTTAGTGAGTGTGTGAAGAGACCAATTCACACAAGTGGTTGCACTAGACCCCAATCAAAATTGTCCAAAGAAATAGGAGGCTTGGAGGGCATACTAGAGGTTAGATAGAGGCCTTTGACTATCTATGATTAGCAGAGGTATTGCAGAGAGAGCAGGATATATTTTGAGCTGATTCTTTTTGTAATACTAGCTATATTTCCACTTTTATGATAATACAGAGTTGGGGCTTTAGGCTGAGGCTTTCCCTGGGTTATATCTTCTGTGTTATGTGTGATTGATTTATCCATATCAATTATATGTGTTCTTATTGATGTTGCTTATGTTCAATGCAGCTTCCGCTAAATTGGTTGTAGAAGTAGATCAAGTATTTTGCTTTAGTCTATTGCATTATCAGGTGATCTACAGGTGGGAATTTCTACAAGAAGGACTAACATCATAGATGATGGTTTTGATGTCATCCTCTATGGTAAGTCTCTGAAGGCTGACCATTTTATAGGGATCTTGAGGTTTTGGAGGGCATCCTTAATGAGGATCCTTATCAACCCATGGTGAGCCAACTGTTAGGAATTCCCTTTCTTTACTTTGTTGTTGGATTCTATGAGTGATTGCATCAGAAAATAGGGTATGGTGAGTCTTTGGTGAACTGGTGTTTCTACCCCAAGTCTTAATTCTTCAAGTCTTCTCAAATGGTTTCCATAACAACACTTTCTATGGACTCTTTCATTCTCTTTTGACTTATTAAAAAAATTCCTTTTTGCCACATTTTCACTTATAAACCAACTACCTCTTAACCTTTACAAATTTCGATCAAATGATGCATATGAGTGAGTGATTGGGATACTTACCTGTGGTCTTGATGCCATGTTGTAGTTGTCAAATATTAGAGGTGTTGTTGATGGTCATTCTTCTTCCTCTTATGTTGTCTACTGATGGTTTATTATATTTTACAGGTGTTTATGACTGAATATTTGATGTTGCTACTACTGTGGAGCTCCTGGATGTGATGTTGTTGTTGTGGAGCTCCTAGATCACCACTTGGCAATGTTTGGTGTCTCCCTTAAAATTTCTTGATCATGTTGTTGGTTGGTGCTATGAGGATGTTGTAATGAATGGACAGAGGGAGTAGGAGTGTATGTGGATGTAGGGATGATGGTAATGGTTGAGCTAATTCTATTAGAAAACACAATCTTCACCTAAATTGAAGCCATGAAGTGAAAAACAATGGGATTGATGGAGGGATGCATGGTAAGGAGTGGAGGAAATGAATATATGTGAGGCAGGGTTCCCTTTGGATCTTTTCTTTGCTCCTTGCTTGTCTTTCTCGCCCACCTGTAAATAACAATTATGTTTTTTCTTATATATATATATATATATTATATATATATATATATATATATATATAGAGAGAGAGAGAGAGAGAGAGAGAGAGAGAAGGAGAGAGAGAGAGAGAGAGAGATATAGATATAGATAATAGATATCTATATCTTATCATATCCATATACATATACATACATACATACATATATACATATATACATAATATTCATATATATATATATATATATATATAATATATATATATTAATATATATATATATATATAGATAGATAGATATATAGTTAAAACACCTAGGCTGTCTTAGAGAGGTTTTCACCCAGGGATCTTCTTATCCTTTTCATTTTTCTCATCCTTGGGTGCCTCATGAGGTTTTCAACCCAAAGATGGGACTCAAGTGCCTCATGGAGGTTTTCACCTAAATCCTTATTCTTTTTTTCCTTTTTTAGTGACCTGACGAAGGAAGAGCTGGAACTTGCTCCACCATCATCATTGTCTTATTGATATTTTCAATGAACTCTTGTTTTGATAAAGGCCTCTTGTACATTTTTCAACCAATGTCCATTAACTAGCAATGGAATGGCTTCTTCATCAATAGTTCTGATTTGCACTAAACCATTGTCATGGAATCTTTCCACCACATAAGGTCTGAGTCATCTTGTCCTTAGTTTTCCCTTGAAGTCTTTATACCTGGAACCATATAACAATGCCCAGTTTCCCTCTTGAAATTGCTTCTCCTTGATATGATTTTCATGCCAAATCTTCCTCTGAAGCTGAACTATCTGTGTATGTAGGAGGGCCTGCATTCTGAATTCATCCAAGCCATTCAAATGTAACAACTTTTCTTTTTGTGCATGACTGAGATCCAAATCTAGTTGGGCTGCCATCCTCAATGTGTTATATTCAAACTCAATGGACAACAAAGCCTTTTTCCCATAGACTAGTTCATAGGGTGTAAATGCAATGGCAGTCTTCCATGTTATATTATAGGCCCAGGTGGCCTCAACTAGTCTCTCTGCCCAATCCTTCCTGCTACTGCTCACTACCTTGGTTAAGATGTTCTCCAATGCCCTGTTGGTCACCTCCACTTGCCCATTAGCTTGTGGATGATAAGGAGTGGAGGTCCTATGCTTGATTTTGTGATGGCTGAGAAGTTCTTCAATCATGCTTGAGGTAAACTAGCTGCCTTTGTCTGTGACTAGCTCTCTAGGGTACCCAAATTTGTAGAATATATTTTCCCTTAGGAACTCAGCCACCTATTGTTCTATTGCTACCTTAATTGCCTTGTTTTCATCCCACTAAGTCAAATAATCAGTGTTGTTTTTTCTTTGAAGGAGGTTTAATAGGCCCAATGAAGTCCACACCCCACTTGTCAAATGGCTCGAAAGTCACTTGAGGTTGTAGGGGCATTTCATCTCTTGGAGTAGGCTTTCCCATCGTTTGGCACAAATCACACTAACTAATGTATTTTTTTACATCCTGATGAAGAGGAGGCCAATAATAGCATGCTTGCAACACTTTGAATGTTGTCCTCTTTGTTGCAAAGTGACCTCCATAAGGCCCATCATGACTAGTCAGAAGGATGTCAAAGACTTCCTCTTCCATTACACACCTTCTTAAGATTTGATCTGGGCCAAGTTTGAACAGATTTCCCCAAATCCAGGTGAAGGGGCCACTCTTTCTGATTATCTTTCTCTTTTCTTTGGAGGGCAAGTTTGCTGGAAACTGTGTTGATACCAAATAGTTTACTATATCAGCAAACCATAGGGAGAGAACTGAAATAGAAAATAAATGCTCATCTGGTAACTGGTCATCCACCATTCCTTCTTCACCTATAGGCATATTTATACTAGATAGAAAGTCAACAACAACATTTTCCTTACCATGTTTATCAACAATAGTTAGATCAAACTACTGTAATAAAAGAAACCATCTTATAATTCTAGCATTCACATCTAGTTTGTCCATTAAATATTTGATTGCAGCATGATCAGTATGCACAAATGCTTGATAGCCTGTAATGTAATGCCTAAATTTTTTAATGCATGCACAACAACTAGGAGTTCCTTTTCAGACACAATATAGTTTAGCTCAGCCTTTGACAGGTTCTTGCTGATAAAATAGATGGCATAGGGAACTTTCTCTTCTTTCTGACCTAAGGCTGCTCCTATGGCTTTGTGTGAGGCATCAACATGAATATGAAAAGGGAGGGCCCAGTTTGGGCCTCTAAGGATTTGTGCAGTGGTTAACTTGCCCTTTAGAATGTCTAAGGCCTCTTAACATCTCTTTGACCATATAAACTTAGAATCTTTGGCCAAAAACACAAACAAAGGAGAGGCCAACTTGTTAAAGTCCTTTATGAACCTTTGGTAGTATCTAGCTAGCCCTAAGAAACTCCTACCATATCTATGCTTTTGTGGAGGTGGGACCCTTTGGATGATTGCTATTTTTTTTGGGTCCACCTGCAGTGCTTGCTGAGATATTGAATGACTTAGCACAGTCCCTTCACTCATTAAGAATTTAGATTTTTCTGGACTAAGAAACAAATTCATTTCAATGCATTTGTGTAATACTTTGCCTAGGTTAGTCAAGGCTTCTTGAAAATCACAACCATAAGGTGTAAAGTCATCCATATAGATTTCCATTGCATCATGTACTAATTCAGCAAAAATACTTAAGACTGCTCTCTAGAAAGTGGCGAGAGCATCGCATAGGCCAAAAGGAGGACCCTATAGGTAAAATTACCTGAAGGATAGGTGAATGTGGTATTATCCTAGTCTTCTGGGCAGATTTGGATTTGGTTGTACCCACTTAATCCATCTAGGAAGGAAAAAAACTTCTTCCCTTCCAAGCCATCTAGCACTTGGTCAATGAAGGGTAGGGGAAAATGATCCTTCTTTGTGGATTTGTTCACCTCCCTATAGTCAACACAAATCCTCCACTTATAATTTTTCTTGGGAACCAACACTAAAGGAGAGACCCACTCACTATCTGAGATAGGGTAAATGAATCCTGCAATTTAGCAATTTTTGCAATTCTTCTTTGAATATGTCTTTAAGAATTGGATTCATCCTCCTTGTGGTTGCCTGATTGGCTTGCAACCTTCTTTGATGTATATGTGATGAGTACATACTGAGGGGTGTACTCCCTTCATTTCCTTATAACTCCAAGCAAAGGCTTCTAGGTGCTCTCTCAATATGTTATATAACTTTTCCTCTTCTAAAGCAGAAAGAGATGGGTTAATTTTCAAAGTTCTCTCTAGGCCAAATTCTATGGTTTTGACATGAAGTGAGTTGGAATTGGTTAAGCATGATTCAATTGGATGATTGCTCTGGGTTTCCCTTACTTCCTCTTCTAATGGTAATGAACTGGGATTTGCACTTTGGAGCAGGTGTTCAATTAAGTCATCCTCATCTTGTTGTCCTCCTCCTATGGTTGCTTCCAAAGCATTAAGTTGGGCAGAATAAACCTTATCTTCTTCCTCCTCCTCTAACCATAAAGGTAAATCATGCTCTAAGGTAGGTTGAGCAGGAGGGTATAAGACTAACTATTTGGACATATGCCCATTCTTGATGGTCATATTCCTAGATCTGCATCTAATGTAAGCATCAGTTGTGGCCAACCATGGCGTCCCAAGGATGAGAGGGTAACCAATAAGCTTAGCCTTAGGCTAGAGATCTAGGAAATCTACAAGGTACTCCCATGAGTCAATGGAGACCGTCACATCCTCCACAATTCCCTTAGGGATGACTGTGGAATGGTCTGCAAGTTGCAGAACTGTTGTGGTCTTCCTTAATGACCCTTGGAGGTTGAACTTGAGCATGGTGTCCTTGTTCATCACATTAATGGCATCCCCAAGATCAATCAGAGTGTGTGGGACAATGGTTCCATTGATGTGCACATCTACTACAGGGCTTCCAAGGTCCAGATATTTTGGACATATTACCTGCCCCAGCATTAAGTAAGACAACTACCCAATGACATTAATGGTAGGGGCATCCCTTTTTCTTCTTCATGGATGCCTGAAGCACTTCTCCTTAATCAACTTATTGTAAATAGGAACATCTTTAATTTCCTGGAGAAGGGGAATCTTTGCACATAGATTTTTTAATTCTCCCAAAAGTTCAGTTTCTTTTGGGGTAGGCTAGAGTGGTTGGGCTAATCTCTTAGGAAAGGGTGGATTTACTTTAAGGTTTCTTTCCTCTCTTTCTTCCTCAACCTCCCCATGTGGAGAGGGCGGTTGGTTATAGGGAGAATTCTCTCATATCCTAGGTTGATCTCCTGGATTTCTATAGCACAACCTAGGTATGATGTCTCTCCATTGTATGCTTATTGAGCCTACCTATTGTTTGGGTTCGGATTTGGCTAGGCAGGCATCTAGGGTTTCTTGGGTGGAGCAGAGTGCAAGAGTTGTGGTTGGGTAGGTGGTGGAGGCAATAGGGCTAGAATATTGTTTAATTGGGGCCTCCTCCCCTAGTGTGGGGTATTCCACTAATGTTGTGGCTAAACATAAGGTTGAAATGGCTGGCTAGATGGCTGGGAATGATACTAAGATGTATAGGACCAAGGAGGTGGTGTGGACCAGGAAGGATGAGCAGGGGATCCCCAAGAAGGTATAGCTGTGGTTTGGATGGGGTTGTAATATGCGTGGGATGAACCTTACATACCCTGCTGGTATGGTCTGGGCCAAGGATGTCTCCTTTGGTTGATGTAGAAAAGCTACTTAGTGACACCTTTAGCTCCTTGATATACATCTTTGAGTCCAGGTAAATAAGGGCACTTGTCTGTGGAGTGGCTTTCTTCACAGACTGAGCAAATCTTAATACAATTCAATGGACATTCATTCCTAAGATGTCTCCTGGTGCATCTAGGACAAAAGATGGCCAAGGCTCTCTCTGCTTCCTCTTGCTTCCTTTTGATGTTCATGGTGTCCAATTGCAAGGCAAGGGTTTGCAGCATATCACTTTTGAAATCTTCCAGCATATTTTCAATTTCACCCTTGATGGATAAGTTGGAGGATGATGTACTAGCCATAGGTTGACTACCCCTACCATTTTTCCCAGTTTCCCTAGAATGGTTTCTAAAGATAGTCTTAATATCCTCATAGGGTAATTGGTAGATATCTCCTCCTACTATCATATGTAAGGTATCTAGAAGATCCTCCCTTACTCCTCTAAGCAGGACTAGCTTTAGTGACTCAGGGTCAAGTGTGCACCTGACTCTTTTGTAACTGAACTGGAATATTTCTTCATAGTCTTCTAAGGATTCATCCTGGCCTATGGTCATCCTGAAAATCTCTTCTTTAATATCCTTTGACCTAAAGTAGTCCCTATATTTGTTGTTGAAATTCTGTTGCATCTGAGCGCAAGTTGTGATGTTATCTCTAGGTAAACCCATTAACCAGTGCAATGTTGCATCCTTGAGGGTAGATGGAAACAGTTTTAACTTTTTCTCATCATCTGTATAGTTGTAGGTTTGGCATATAACAGAAAACTAAAATAGGAAAGTGTCAGGGTCCTCTGTGGTTAGGCAATGGAAATGAGGTAGAGCAGAGGGGCTTATATTCTTCACCTTAGTGTCCCCATTGGTTTCCTTGATGGGGAAGGAACTCTCAATTCTTGTTGGGTGTGGAGCCTAATTATCTTTTGTATTCAAAGGTCTCAGCCAGATGTATACCCCAGGAAGACTGTACACCCCTCCACGCAGGGGGGTGCGAGGGGGTGCGGGGGGGGGACTTTTCCCCCCCACAAGGATTCAGGGGGGCTGATTCCCCCCCGGCTAGGGGGTTCAAGGGCCAATGGTCCCCCGGCGGAGGTTCGGGGGTAGCACCCTTGAAGCTAAAAATAGATGTAAAATTGCCTTGTAAAAGTCTAGTAATTTCTAGTCAAACTGGGTCCTTCATTAGGTGGATGATCTGACGGTAGAAGGTATGTTTAATTTAGGGTTTTTTGCCCTAGAAGACAACCCCTCACTATATATGAGGGAATTGTATTGCGTCTATGTATAGCTGTATTTTGAGTGAGCAAGAGAGAGGAGATTGAGAGTAAAGAGGGTGTTACAGCGGATCTGTTGTAGGTTGTATCTCTTCAATTTGTTGGATAATATAATAAAAGAAGGATTGGCTATTTCTCTGTGGATGTAGCCCAAACTGGGTGAACCACGTATATCTATGTCTCTCTTGTTTTATGCATTTTCTGTGTTTTTATTTCTGCAATATTTTATGTGTTCCATTGCTCCGTAATATATAATTTTCTAACAATTCTCTCTCTATCTCCCCTGTCATTTTGGTTTCCAACCATTGGTTCAATAGGAATGGGTTCTTCCTCTTCTTCTTCCCTTGTAGGTTCTTCAAATATGTAAGGTTTCTCACCTAAAGGTTCTTCCACTTCACATTCACCGAAGAAGAGAGAAGGTTGACTGTTGGATGCAGTGGGGGTATTTGTCAAGAATTTCCCTAAATTGTCCCTATTCCTACAAGGCATGAAAGGAAATGTTTTTGGGTTTGTTTTTGTAATATTTTCTTTAAAGCTAGAAAGTACTTGTAGAATGGAAAGGAAAGAAGCTAATGACAAATAAAAGAAACGAAGCTACTAGATTACTTTTGCATAAATAAACTAATGGATGAAAAATGAAGACTAGAAGTAGAAGAAAAGAAAGTTGGAGACTAGAAAATAGAAGAAAGTAGTAATTACTTCTACTTAGACACCTCCCCAGCAACGGTGCCAAAAAGTGATGAGCCTAGGTATTGCAACAAGAATGTTGCAACTCCAGGGCTATCAACTTTATTTATCAACCTAGGGTTCGTACAAACTTGGAGGTGGTAGTGCTATATGCACAAGTAAAAGTGAAGGTACTGCCTGTTGTCACTACTCATCTGGCAAGAGACCCCAGGGGTTCCAAGACAGACTTCTATAGGGTCAGAAGAAGCTTAAATCTTTGATGGAAGAAGATCAAATCTATCCTAAGGGAGAGCTACTCCTACTGTAGTATTGAAGAAAACAGCATGAAATGCTAAACCATACCATAACCTAACTAACCATCCAAACAACGATACTAGGCAGAATTGCTAAATTAACACTAATATAATGTTTTTATCTAAGTTGCAGAGGTAAAGAGCATCAAAACTAGACTAAGGTGTAAGAAAAGGAAACTAAGCTAAATCAGTTTTCAAGCAGAAGAGAAATCGAAAGTCGAAATCAATGAAAGGAGGATGTAAGGATGTAGTAGCACATAGGGACCGTTGGATTGATCAATGAACAGAAGATGGATGGTGGAGATCTTATCACGGGGCTTTAAGCGAATAAATGAATGAACAAAGTTAATGAATAGGATGAATGGCAAAGATCGTATCGTGAAAAATTAAGAGAATGGATGGACGAACAAGGTAACGAAGCAGATGAACGACGGAGATCGTATCGCGAGGGATTAAGTGAATGGATGAATGATCAAGGTTAACAGGAGATGAATGGTCGAGATCTAATCGTGGAGATTAAGTCAAGATATGATATGGATGGATAGGGTAACGAAGCGATGAACGGCTGAGATCTTATCGCGCGGATGAAGTCAAGGGATGGACGACAGAGATCATATCGTAGGAAAAAGAAATGTGTGGAAATGATGGAGCGGGTTTCTAAGGCAGTAAGTAGTTTCTCACGCACCCTTAAGGTTGTAAGTTGTATTTTAAAATTTCACACGATTAGCCTAACTGCATGATGCGTAGCACGAGAAAACCACTTTTCTCGCATGCTCTCGGGATGATAATGTTCATGCACTAATCCGCGCGATATTGTGCAATAGCCATCGGATCATGTGGGGCTTATCAATGATGGAGGTCAGCCAACCTAGTTGGCGATCGGGTGAAGCGATCGTCACCAGATCAGGCGAGGCAGATCGATGGTGGGGGTTTAAAGTGCATAAAGTGATCGGGTGATGTGATAGCTGTTGGATCAAGAGATAGATCGACAGTGGAGATTAAAGCTCATAAAGCAAGTGGTGGATTCCAAACGAGGCAGCAGTTGGAGAAAATAATGAATTGGATGGTGATTGTGAAGGTTTGTTGGTGATCGGACGGCGAGGAAGCAATGCATGAGGAATGTGCTGAAGGCAGTTTTAAACGAAAATAATAGAGAAAACCAGTGCGGGTGAACAAATAATTGCATCAAACAGCGAACCCCCTAACTCATGCGAGAACCAGAAACCTGTGCTTTTGGGGCTGCTGAAGGGTCCCTTCCTCAAGTCATGGTCCCAGAGGGAGGAGATGAGGTCGAGACACCTGCACACAACTTGATAGTGATCTTTTTCCTCTAACTAACCTGTGAACTAAAAGAATGCACAAATGGAAGTAAACTGAAGCAAATGCAGCTACTGAATCAACTGAACATAAAAACCATGAACAATCTATGCTATACTACTGTAATGAAAGTGCAACTACTTAAGAAAATAAATAGAAAACCAGGAAACTACTTAAGCAAATGAATAGAAACAGAAATATATGCTACTTAAGCAAATGAACAATGAAAACCAGGAATCTATGCTAGCATAACAGTACAATAAAGAGGAGTTTTGGTTTCTTGGGTCGGGCCCTAACCCAAGAGCTTCAACCCTCGGAGTTAACTTAGAGCTGACTTAAACAGAACTCATTCTTATTATAAAAACCATGGATTACAAAACAAACTGTCACAAGTCTTGCAGCTCGGAAATAAAACATTTTTTTTACAATAGAAGTCTGAATCCTACTGAGGTCCTAAACCTCTCTATTTATACATCTGAAGTCTCTACCAACTTCCTTCCCATTAGCGAGGCTTGGCCTCTAACTCAAGAAAAACCGGTTTCTATCCTTTTCACTTGCTCAGCTATCTTCTAGTCTTCAAAGTGATGGTTGTTTGCACTCCAAGCTGGTGGAGGAATATTCGAATGGAGGGGTAGTAAATGAGGAGGATTTACCTCCTATAATTACTCTCCCTTGTCCCATTCTAGTTTTACTAAGGTATTTGGCATAGTTCCTTGCTTTTATCCTTTATACTTGCATTTTTCCTTGCTTTTATCCTTTATTCCTCCATTACATGCACATTACACCAGAAAGCCAAATATCCAACTCTAACTCATTTCATAAACAAAATATAATCAGAAGTATGCAATAAGTTGTGAGAATAGTTGGTTTGACTAATCTAGGAGGCCAATTAAGTCCCATATAATTACTCAATGATGAGGCTCATCAACCTGCAGTAGTATCGATACTTGTTGTTGAAGGCTTGCTACATCTGAGCCTAGGTTATGATGTTATCCCCAGGCAAACCCATGAACCAGCACAAATCTGCATCCTTGAGAGTGTATGGGAATAGTTTCAACTTCTGCTCATCATTGGTGTAATCGTAAGTTCTACATATGTTAGCAAACTCAAACAATAAAGTGTTTGGATCTTCTGAGGTAAGGCCATGGAAATGAGGAAGAGTGGAGGGGCTTATGTTTTTCATCTTGGTATCCCCTTTAGTTCCTCTGATGGGAAAGGCACCCTCAATTCTTTCTCTATCTCCTTTGTCATTTCCATTTTAAGCCATTAGGTTAGTTGGAACGGGTTCTTCTTCTTCTTCTCCCCATGTAGGCTCTTCAAATATCTTTGGTTTTTCACCTAAGGGGTCCTCCAATTCATAGCCACTGAAGAAGAGGGAAGGTTGGCTGTTTGAAGTGGTGGGGGTATTTGGTAGAAATTTTCCTAAGTTATCCCTATTCCTACGAGGCATGAAAGAAGTGTTTTTGTTTTGTTTTGTGCTTTTTTTCAAGCTTTGAGACTAATTGCAAAATTGAAATCACAAACTGAATGGAAACTAACTAACTGAATGAAAACTAACTACTTGAATGAAATCTCACTTACAAAATGGAAAAGAAAGAAAACTAACTTATAATTACTTTTGCAGAAATGAAGCTAATAACAAAATGTCAGAGATAAGAAATGGAAGAAAGAAAGCAGAAATCACATCTTACTCAGACACCTCCCCAACAACGGAACCACAAAGTGACGAGCACCAGTATTGCAGTAAGAATACTGCAACTCCTGGGGCTACCAACTTTACTTTATTAACCCGGGGTTCATACAAACTTGGAGGTGACAATGTTGTATACACATGTAGATGTGATGGGATCGCTCTTTGTCACTGCTAAGCTGGCGATAAACCACTTATGGTTTTTTAAACTAGACTTCTATTGATTCAGAAGAAGCTTGATTACCAATGAGAAAAAAGGGGAAATTTGCGCTGAAGGAAATCTTGTTTATTGTAGTAAGGAAAAGACTGAAATCAAATGTTAAACACACCATTCATCTAACTAACTGCTAAGAGGTTTTGCTTCAAAAGAATGCTAAGTTAACATATGTGCAATCCTATTGTCCTAGGCATGCAATTTGAAACATCCAAACATTCTATTGTTGTGCATGCATGTAAATGAACAAAATAACTCTTTTTTCCTTTTTGTCTTTTTGTGTGAAAATGTGAATGCTAACTTCTCTTGGTGGTGTGGCAAGTGGATTAGGGATGATGGTGAATGGTCAAATGGCTTGGGAGGCAAGTAGGGGTCTTCTCTTATCTTCCTAAGGGCTTTTTCCACAATTTAGCCTCAAAACAGGCCACTACAGGTCAACCTACAGGATGTCCTAATGCATCCTATAGGATGTCCTAATGCTCCTACAGGATCCACTGTATTCCTACAGGATACAACCGAGAGCAAGAGGAGGGATTTGGAAGGTGATGTAAGGCTTAGGGAAGGTGAATGGTGGGTGAAATGAGGCAAGGGAGTGCTTAGGACTCCTTTAGAGCTCAAAACTAAGTTGTGAGATGGTTGGATTTGCTCAACAAGCTTGAAGAAGTATTCTTATCAAATGATGAGTTTGGAGAGGGATTTAGTGAAAGAAAGTGATAACCATGAATGGATGAGGTTAGGATGGGGTTGCTGCTCATGAATTATCTCTATACTACTAAAACTCCTGCACTACATCAACTACTAACATTTTATCCATGAATCATGTTAAACAATAAATCTTTTCAATTAACTAAGGAAAAACATAATTTTATTATCTAGTTGCCTATGCATGGGAAAAATTGCAGAATAAAGTGAAACCTTTAAGAGATCTAGTGCAAGGCTAAAGAAATCAAAAATAGCAACTAAATCCTAATCTTGAAAACTAGCAAAATGTGGCCTAAGTAATAGAAAACCCTAAATTCTATGAGAAATCAGAATTCTGTCTTTTCAAGGCTGCATAGGAGTTCTTTCCTCAAACCATGGTCCCTGAAGGGAGGAGTGAGGCAATATCCACCCACTAACATCTTTTGGATATTCATTTACCTTCCTAAGGTATTGCTACAACAATGCACAAATGGAAGCAAACTAATCAAATCCACAACTACTTGCAATGAAATAATGTTAAAGACAATTCAATCATTAATCTACGAAATCAACTAGGCATACAAATACAAGAAGAGAAGCCTTTGCTGCTAGGGTTGGGATCTAACCCAAGAGCTTCATCCCTATGAGTCAACTTAGTGTTGAATCAAGGACATGCTCATTCTCATTATCAAATCAGATAATTACATAACAACGTCTTCCACAAATCTTGAACTCGAAAAATCCTTAGTGCTTTTTCATCAAAAATTCGAATCCTAATGAGGCTCTCGACCTCCTTATTTATACAAATGAAGTCTCCAACGACTTTATCAAATATAGGGAGGCTCAGCTTCCAAACTCAAGATGCATTGGCTCTTTAACTATCACTGGCTTGGCTGCCTTTTGATCTTCATGACTTGGTTGCTTGTAACTCCAAGCTAGTGTGATTTGATGGAGGAATATTCAAATGAGTGAGGAGTAAATGAGGAGGATCTATCTCCTACAATCTCTCCTCCTTGTCTCATTCGAGTTTCTACCCTTAATTAGCCAAAATTTCCATGATTTTCTCTCAAAAACCCGCAATCAATGCACATTAGTCCACTAGGCGTAATATCTCACTTTTACTCATCTCAATAAGCAAAATATAATCAAAATATGTAAGAAATTATGAGAAGAGTTGATTTAAATAAGCTAGGAGGTGTATTAAGGTCCATAAGTTACCCAACGATGAGGCTCATCAGAGAGTAGCAAACCCATTAACACTCCTCTAGCAATAAGTTGGAGGAAAGAGGATGCCACTTAAGGTGAGGAGGTAGAGGCCACTATTTACAAGCAGGATGTGGGTTCACTTATGTATTTGGTGAACACACGACCAGACATGTGTTATGCAGTTAACGAGCTTAATCAAGCAATTATTAAGCCAACCAAACTTTATTGAAAGGTAGCCAAACATGTGTTTAGATACCTCAAAAGCACTACTCAGTATGGTCTTTGGTACAAACATGTAGAATGAGTGACGCTTCAAGGCTTCATAGATGCAGATTGTGCGGGTAGTCCATCAGATTGGAAGAGCACTTTAGGAGGAGTCTTCAATATTGGGTCAACAGTCGTTTCTTGGTATAGTAGTAAGTAGAGATCAGTTGCATTTAGTTCAGCAGAAGCAGAGTACACGGTTGCTAGTCAAGCATCTTGTGAAGCTATCTGGATGAGGAAGATTCTCATTGGGTTATTTGGTCAAATGATGGATCCCACCGTGATTTCCTGTGACAATCATAGTTCTATAAAACTCTCTAAATATCTAGTTTTTCATGATTGATCCAAGCATATCGACATCTAGTATCACCATCTACACGATTGTGTGCAAAGGCAAATCATGTTGTTGGAATACATTCCTACAGAGGAGCAACATGCAGATATTTTTACAAAGGCATTGTCAAGAGGAAAATTCGAGTTCCATAGAGACAAGATTGGGGAATCTGATAATCCCTTTCTTGTTGAGAGGGAGTGTTGAAAATGGCAAACAGAAAATCATGATTTAAATTTCCTTTGAATTAAATTAGGAGAAAATTGTAAGTCCACATCAAAACACAATTTGAACGAGTTAACTAAGTTAATTTCACTTAGTTGGATCAATTAATTCGATTTGAGGGCCTAACTTTAGTCCTAGGTTGAGTTTAATTTGAGTTGTAATAATTTAATTCAGTTAAAGTGAGCTAAACTAGTTCCAACTATTGGAGGAACTAGTAGGACGTCTAGCAGTGGGGTGCAACTTCATTGTTCAACTAGTTCACTGATAAATCAGGCATAATTAACTCATGCATGCATGAAATTCGAGTTATCCAGTTGAGATTAGAGTTCAAGGGAAGTGTATTATCAGTTGTATAATTTTTCGAGTTGTATAGATGGTGCATGCAGTCGAACAAGGGCCTATAAGGATTGTGCAATTCTAATTGGGGATTTTATTGATTAATAGGGATCTAATTCCCAAGGAAACATCGCAAGGAAATATGAGCTTGGAAGGAAGCAAAATTGGCTAAGTATTGGCCAGAGTTAGCTTTTGAAGCAGTGAGATAGATTATACTTGTGCAAAGATTGTTCAGGATTAAACAAGCATTGTATTTCTTCTCTATTTTCTGACTAATGCAATATAGATAGGAAGGGGTTTTGAGCAGTTGTAATCCCCTTAGATAAATCTCTTAGCATATGTGATTGAATCTTGTCTCATGTTTATGTTGTGATTTCTCGATTGATTAATTGTATTTGTTGATGAATAGAGTAGATTTAAGTCTTTTGTTTTAGCAAATTACATAAGCAGTTTGAATCCACAAGGAATTTCTACAATTTGGGTATGATGAAAATTTCCAAATGTCAACCATACAAGTCAGGAACAAAAATTTTAGGTTATTTGAGGATTAACATCTCGAAACATCTAATATTTATTCCTTTACATTTATGATTTTGGATCATCTAACAAGAGGTAATTTCTTCACTAGTGAGACATCATTTATTGGCCTACCAAGACCCCCCCACATTAATGTTTGAGAAAATCGCCTTTATGTTGCTTGATTGCTTGGCCTTGAGTGGTTTTCTACATCATCTTCTTATTGATTTGTGTGTATGTTAATTTCAATCGCTCCATTGGCTTCGACTCTCCCACAGCCTTTTTTTATCACATAAAGCTCACTTGAGTTTGAATGATCTCTAAGTTGATGGGCTTGTTTCAACTAGTTTTCTAATAAATAGAATTTTGGTGCATTCTAGTCACAATTTCAAAGTTTGACTACTTTCATCATTTTAGCGCATTACTTTAATGACTTCATCCTTTGAGTTGTTTAATGAAATTGATTTGACTTGGTTTTCACTAGCATCTTCATAATCCATGTCCCTTCAAAAATATGTAAATACATAAGTATAATAATATTAAATATGCTATATATATTACACCTATATTAGACCTGTTATACAAATTATATTTAGAGTCATTTGTGCACAAATCTAAAGTTTAATCTATTAAATAAACCCACGTTATCGTATTTTTTGTACAATGTACTTATTTATATTATTTATAGCTAGTATATATTATGTTAGTGCTTATATAAAAAGCCATAAACAAATAAATGAAACAAGTTGCAATAATAATAAAACACAAAAAAAAAAATCAAAAAGTGGCAATAAAAAAATAAATACACTCAACGTGGAAATAATTGAACCTACGAATCCCAATGCAAATAAATATATATATATATATACATATATATATATAAATAATAAATTAACTTCGTAAAAACCACCATAAAGCAGCAAAAATCACACTCAGTAATACCTTTGATGTTATATATTGTATGAATGGTGTAGAATGCATTCTGCAAGTGAAGCAAACATAGGATCCTTAGGTCTATAAGTGAACCAAAACGAAAAATTATACATACAATCGCCGGAGAGTTTGACATATATAAAATCTGGACGCTAAACCAAAATACATGTAGCATGATGCATGAAACTATGAGCTAATTTGTTTTTTTAATAGTAAAAGAATATTTTCAATTAGAGTAAATACAGAATCGTAGAATATTTGTTTATTTATTTTGAAATATTTAATTTGTTTATTTGTTTTAATTTTGTGTGTACACGTGTCATAATGGCAAGAGCTTAAAGCTAAAATTGTCCATCTAAACAACATATCGGTTTGAAGATCATTGTGAGAGAATTGTAAACAGTTTTATGATAATATTTTTCTTGTTATAGCATTGATTTGAGAAGCTATTATGCAACAAATAAAAACTCATGGAGCCTAATTTTAAGGAGTTTTGTTTTCTTGTGATGTAATTATTTTGAGGTGGAGAATTTTGTTTATTATAAAATGGAATCCAATAGGTCGATGGATCCATAGTTTTGCAAAATGATAGGGAAGTTTAGTAATTTGTTATAGTAGGGAGAAATCTTAAAATTAGGAAATACTATCCATTTTATAATTATTTATTTATTTATTGTAAATTTAGCCTTTTCAAGGAGCCTTGCACAACTTCAGTTGTTATTTCTATCTTTTTAGCACTTATTTTTCAGGTATTCAAGTTGTGTATGTAATATGTCTTTATAAGTTTTCAATTTCAATCTTCATCAAATCAATATTTTCCCATGTATGTAGCTTAAATATTAATTTGATTGTGTTGAATGGTTGTCAATCAAACCTGATGCTTAAGGATATTTAGGGAAACAAAGAGAATGTCTTTTCTTTATTTCTTGAATTATGAAGCACTTTATCACGCTGTTGTTAATTAAATGTTTTTAAATGATCAATGCGTGTAATCATTCTCTTAACTATTGGTTTGATTTAATTTATTCTTAGGATTAGTTTAGATCTAATAGATAAATTAGGACTTCTTTAGCTTTATTGAAATATAATTGTTAAAATTATTTCTTAGATTTCATTGTATTTAGATCAATTTGTTTACCATTTAGATCTACAATGCATTTAGGTTTTAGAATTGTTTGCACTTTAACGACTTCTTTCTCAAAAGAGAAGGAAATAACAGGCTAACAGAGCCTTAAAACCAGTCATAATAGCTACACCAAATGGATTGGGTTATTAAAGCACCCCAGGTCTGGGTTGTCTCCTCCTTCTGACAAGTGATCATTTATGCCCATCAACAATACCTAAGAAACCAAAGGGAAAAGAATTGAAGCTAACTTCTAGCTTAGTTGGAGGAATTTTTGTGGAGCATATCTATTTCCCTACCTGGGCTATAAAAGGGTTTTTGGCACACTTTTTGGGAATTTTTTTGTTTCTGGTGTGAAGGAGGCTAAATTCTATTGTGGAGGAGGCTTAATACTAGTCTAATCTAGAGGATGAGTTTCAACCCTGTTGGAGACTAAGTTTCAGCCATGTTGGAGACCAAGTTTCAGCCCTAATGGAGACCAAGTTTCAACCCTATTGGAGGTTAAATTTCAACCCTATTAGAGGATGATTTGTAGACTTGTTGGAGGAAGAGTCCTAGTTGGAGGTCAAGTTCAATACCTAGTTGTGTACAAGCTTCCCAAAGAGAAAATTTAGTTTGAACAAATTCCAAGCCTAGATGGTGTCTCTTGAATAGTTGTAAGTTGATGCTTACTAAGGATTGGTGTCCTCATCTTCTTGATAGTGGAACCTTCAATTTTTGTAAGTTGGTGATTATAGAGGATTATTGTCCTCACTGGTGATTGTAATAAATAGAAAATATTTTGAAACGTATTCAAGTGTTTCTTCTTCATGTTTGGATTTTCACTTTAACCTCTCTTTTCATGTGTATTGTTGATAATTGATTGTGTGATGAGGTTTATGTTTTAAGATTAATTATTAAAATGAATGAAATATTTATTCACCCCCTCTCAGTGTTTTCAACAATTGGTATTAGAGCAGGCTTCTTCAAGAACAGTCTAACAACTAGAAGAAGATTTAATATGGGCCATGGCCACTCTAGAAGCATTAACAAAAATTCCTTTATTTGATGGAACATTTTTTTCGTTTGGAAGATAAGTGATGTCCCTTGGCATTGAAATTTGGCAATCTATTACAAATGGATATAAGGTCCCACCCTCTCCTCCAACTGATCAAGATGGGAGAAAGGCATGTGTCTCCAATGCAAAAGCTATGAACTCCATTTTAAGTAGATTTCTAGATTCAAAATTAATTAAAATTATGCATTGTGAATTATATAAAGAGATGTGGGACAAGCTTCTAAGTAACAATGAAGGAGATGATAAAGTAAAGAATGTAAAGCTTTAGACTTTCTAGAGACAATTTGAAAGCTTGAAAATGAATGATGAAGAAAATGTTGTTGCTTATTTTCTTCAAGTAGATGAAGTGGTTAATTCTCTTGAAGGATTTGGTGAAGAAGTTAAAGGAATGGCATTTGTTCAAAAAAATTTGAGGTATCTTCCTTTATGTTTTGATGCGAATGTATCTTCCATAGAAGAATTAAGAGATTTGGAGAATCTAAAAATGGACTAGCTTCTCGAAATTCTTATTGCATATGAAATGAGGATGGGAAACTCATCACATAAGGAAGCAACATTTAAAGCATCTAAGAAGTAAAGAAAATACAAGTTGGTGACTAATCTAGTGATGAATTTGATACATAAATGGCTCACCTAGTAAAAAATCTAAAGAGAAAATCCAAACTCAAAGGTAAGTTACCTCATATTTTTTTTATTGTGGGAATATAGGACATTATGCTTCTAAGTGTCCTTATAGGGAAGATAGTGATGATGAAGAAGAACCCAAAAGGGGGTATTTAGAGGAAAATCTTCAAAAATAAAAATCTTTATTCTAAAGAGGATAATGATTTTTCTGAAGAAGAATATGATTATGATAATTATAGAAGAGAGATCCTATTTTACAAAATATGAGGAATCCAACATATACAAATCTGAGGAGGAAAAAGAAAAAGTAGAACGAGAAGGTCTTAGTGGATCCTGAAGGAAAATGTATTAATGCATTAGAAGAAATTGATAACCTTATGAAGAAGAACAAGAGATTATCCAAGGAAATCATATCTATAAAAACTGAAAGAAAGGAAGAAAAAAGAGTGGAAGAAGTTTTGAACAGAAAGTTTAAAAAAATGAAGAAAATTATGAAAATATTGAAGCACATATTGTCATTCATGAAAGAGCTAGATAAGCTCAACAAAAACATGAAAATATCTCAAACCCTAGATGTTATTCCCTGTATTCAAATATAACCATATTACAAGACCAATGTTGGTTATATAGGAAGTTGAAGAAAACCTTGCAAGCTCCAGTATCAGCGAGACCAAGGGCAAGAGACGGGAGGATTTTAGAAGCACTGCTACACCAAAAAAGCTATGTTCATACTCTCAAGGGCTCCATTCATAATTCATGAAGCAATATGATAAGGAACAAGGACCAACAAATATTTGGATCATCTCCAAACCAAATAAATTCTAGAAGAACTATTTCATTAAGGTAACCATACTCAGCCTGGTATCAAACTATTTTTCTAGATCATTATTTTTCATGCAAAAATTTTAGCTATCAAGAAAGAGATGATAAAGCTTATGTGAAAAATGATTACCAAAGAGGCTTTCATCAAACCTCTAAAAATAAGCTGTTAAACATCAAAATCAGAGATACGGATGATAGAAAAAATCATAATTAATTTGCACCATTATCCAAGTATAGTATAGAGTGTTATAGATGCAATCATTTTGGACATGTGGCACCACACTTTCCTACAATATCAAGAGAAGGGTTTTGGAAGAGAAAAACAAGAAGAATTACCAACAGAAAAATGTGGACTAGTTATGTATGCTCGAAAGAGTCAAAGTTAGTGATTCGTTGATAGTAGGTGCTCTAGACACATGACCGTAGATCAAAAGAAATTTATTACTTGAAAGAAGAAAAAGGAGGAAATGTGTCGTTTCAAGACAATGGATTTGTAAGAATCATTGGAATAGGTACCATAAGTCTCGATAATGGTAGGACTAAAGAAAACAATGCTTGGTACATTGAAGGACTCAAACATAATATTTTAAGTGTGAGCCAGATGTAAAATCATGGTTATGATGACTTTTTATGCTAAAGATTGTGAAAATATTAGTGGGAAGGAGATAAGGACTCCAGAAAATGTGCATAATCTTGATGAAATTCAAAGATAAAATGCTACATTAGATATAACAATGTAAACTTTGAAACGGGAGCTCATACTGTTACCTGTTTCGTAGAGATAACAAAAGAGTGACCCGATTTTGAAAAGGGGGGATGCAAAACACACATATTTTTTTTAGAGCATAGTTTTTGGCACTTTAAATTTTTTTTATGTATATTACATTTTAGAATGTTAGTAATTTGCATGCTAATTTTAAAAAGTGGTGATTCTGCATTAGGCCCTTTTTTTAAAGACCTATTTTTTGACTTTAAATTTTCTAATGTATGAAATGTGAATAATTATTTTCTCAATTTAACAAATTTTGACACTTTAAATTTTTTATGTCAAAATTTTTATAAAAAAAAAAACAAATAAAAAATATAGAATAAAAAAAGAAAAAAAAAAAAACAGAAAAATGTAAATAGGTATGTGTAAACCATAAAAAAGTTGAAAAAAAAAAAATTAAAAAAAAAATAAACAACAACCAAAATACAAAAAACACTAAAAGCATCACAACATTAAAAACTAAAAAAAAAATTTAAAAAAAAAAAAAAAAAAAAAAAAACTAGATAAAAAAAAAAATAGAAAAAAAAACCAATAAAAATCTAAAAAACTATTAAATCAAGATTAAAACATTAAAAAAACCTAAAAAAAACAAAATATACTTGGATTATAAAAATAATAAATATATATATATATATATAATATATAAACATTATAAATTTAATATATATATATTAAAAAAACCATTAAAAAAAAACATATATTTTTCAATTTTAATTTAAAACTTTAAAAGACATATATTTACGATCAAAATTTTAAAAAATATATATGCACGTAGATCCGCCATCTATGGCCACGCTCCCACGGGCAGTCGGGTGGTGGCTATCCAATTCTCGGAATTGAATAACGACCACCCGACTGCCTGTGGGGTTGGCTATCTGATTCTCGGAATCCGATAGCCGTCCCCACGGGCGGCGGAACGGTGACCATCTGATTCTGAGAATCAGATAGCCACTGTCGGGCCACCCCCATGGGCAACCAGGCAATAACTATTCGATTCCGAAAATTGGATAGCCACCCCCACGGGCATCCGGGCAATGGCTATTCAATTCTGAGAATTAGATAGCCACCCCCACGGGCGGTCGGGCAATGGCTATTCGATTCTGAGAATCAGATAACCACCCTCACCGGCGGTCAAGCGGTGGCTATCCGATTCTCGGAATCGAATAACCACCCCCTGATCGCCCTTGAGGTGAATATACGATTCTCAGAATTAGATAGCCACCGCTCGGCCGCCCGTGGAGGCGGCCGAGCAATGACTATCAGATTCTGAGAA
>APFE030099515.1:162635-183546 GCA_000404065.3 Pinus taeda | reverse complement strand
AAGAGTGTACTCAGTCTGAGGCGGCTATTTACTCAAGAGTAATGTTTTGTAGTATAGTGCTTAAAAGCTACAAAAGTTAATGAATGCTTTAAAAAAATAAATCTAACAATAACATAAACTCAAATGCTCTGAAATCCAACTATTCACTCAGCAAACATCAATTGAGGATATAGTAGCAATAACTCATTCCTCTAGAGATTGATGCAATTGAAATCAAACCGGAACGAGGAAGCAATAACCAATGTTCTCTATAGTTGACAGTCCTGCTTTAAAGCAATCAAAAGGAAATCGAACTTGAACTAAAGCTGTCATTGAAAGTAAACTAGGAAAACTATTTAAAAGCAAACTAGTGCAATTAATCAATAGAAATGAACAACAAAGTAAATGGGTGCATGTCTACAACTTAACTACTTCAAAAGGATAAATCACACCAAGCATTGCATCAGTCGAAGGTTCGGTAGCAATAACCCATCCTTTTCATAACTAATGAGAACAAATCTGAGGTCTGGGAGCTAGGTAGCAAATGTTGTGGCTCACTACAGCCTAAGATCGTCCTTGATGAATATAAATGAAATGGCAAGTAAAGGAAATAACAATGAAATAGAACAGCACATCAGCCAAGGGTTTGGTGGCAATAACCTATCCCTTTCATAACTGATGGGAGCAGATCATAGCTCTGGGAGCCAAATAGCAGAAGCTGACACTCACTACAGCCTGAGTCTGTCCTTAAGAAATGGCAAGTAAATGAAACAACAAATTAGCAATCTTGAAATAGACCAGCAATTGAAATGAAACAACAATTCAGAAATGGAACAGAGACTAAATATGAATGTACAACAATCCAAATCAAGCACGCAACACACTTATCATTAAAAGGGACAGTAATCTGAGCTTCGATACAATGTGCATGAATCACAGTTATAAAGTGACAGCAATTGTAACGGAACAGCAATCCCGAATAAACAACAGTCACAATTTAAGAATACATCATATAGTTGTATCGATTTAGGAACATACAACGCGGTTAATCTGTAATCGAACGACAATCTGTAAGGAACAGCAATGTTATATCAATTATCCAAAGGAACAGCAATGCGATACAAAGTTAAAATGATAACATAGCATTCCTGTTGCAGATAACGATAGTATCCAATCAAGTATATCTAATAGCGTTGATATGTAAAACAGTAAAGTGCGTCAGATTACTGAACAGAGTAAAAGAAAGAGATCAAACCACACAGGAAGCATAAAGATATAATACAGCAGCAGCGTACTCCACCAGAGGCTGGGCCCTTAGTCGCCAGCGGATGCTGCTGGGTTACTTCAGGATCAAAGATGGAATGGCAACTAGATTTATATTAAAATATCAAAGCAGAGTTACAGTGGATTACAACAAGAAGTCTCTCAACCTGTCATCCATTATCCATTCTCTCTGCCATCCTCAATTCTGAAGCTCTAATTCATCCTCAATTCCATCATTCGAATCCCTCTGAAATCACCCCCCTCTCTGATCTCTGTTGTGATTTAAATAAAGAGAGATTAGAGATCAGTTACAATCATGATAAGTACAACATGATTTCTATTACAAAATTAGATTGTTTCCAACCAATTGATAAACAAGAAGATATATTTCCATCCAGCTTTCAACAAGAGCAAGACAAATTTGGCTTTGCAGCTGAGATTTGGAGGACGGTCGCAACAACAAATCTGAGAAAAATCGTGCTCAAAGAACCTTGCGTTTCTCTCAGTACAAGCCAAATTTGGGAAAATTATTCTTTGATAAAGTTAATTGGGTCCATTCTGGACAAAACCCATGTTGCAAATTTTCCAGATTCTGCTTCATTTGCTCAGAATCTCAACCGCAAAACCATCACTTCTTATTCTAGCGAATTTCTGAGTTGGCACTTTTAATGATCAAGTCTTCAATCTGGAGATTATCTTGGAGGCTAAAAATGGTGAATAATGTTACAATTGATTTATTAAAACTATCATTGATAAAATCACGCATAATCATCAATTTATTAGAAATAAAGGAGAATAAATAATATTCATCCATAAGAGCATAAATATTTTATAAAATGGATTTAAATGATAAATTATAATAGATGATATAATAGAGAAGAGTAAAAATGGATGAAATAAGTATTACAAAGTGGTTGTATTCATGGCCCAACACCAGTGTATCACCATTAGAGGACATAGTATGAGAAACCCAAAACAACCCCTCAACTGATCTCTATGTGGCCGAACCCACTTCTCTCCATGTTAAAAATATAGTGTTCGGCCCAGAAAGAACATTGAAAATCGATCCATCCCTATCTACTTCCCAGGAGAAGGAGCTATGTAGCATACTGAGAAAACATCTAGATGCCTTCGCCTTGAGTTCTAAGGAGATGAAGGGAGTGCACCCTTCAGTATGTACTCATCATATATACATCAAGGAAGATTGTAAGCCAGTCAGGTAACCCCAAAGGAGGATGAACCCAGCACTTAAAGATATTGTTAAGGAAGAACTGCAGAAACTGCTTGACGCAGGATTCATCTATCCCATCTCTGACAGTGAATGGGTCTCTCCTTTGGTGCTAGTGCCAAATAAAAATGGTAAGTGGATAATCTATGTCGAATATCAAGAATTGAACAAAGCCACTAAAAATGACCATTTTCCTTTACCTTTCATAGATCAAGTGTTAGACGGTCTAGTGGGGGAAAAGTTTTTCTCCTTCCTAGATGGGTTTAGTAGGTACAATCAGATTCAAATCAGCCCGGAAGACCAAGATAAGGCCACTTTCACTTGTCCTTGGGGTACCTTTGAATATCGGGTCCTTCCTTTTGGTTTGTGCAATGCCCCAACCACTTTCCAAAGTGCGGTATTGAGTATATTTTCTGAACTGGTTCATGATGCAGTATAAATATACATCGATGATTTTACTCCCTATGGCTCTGAGTTTCAGGAAGCTTTATCTAACCTAGGAAAAGGTCTAGGTAAGTGTATTGAGATGAACCTGTCCCTCAGTCTGGAAAAATGTGAATTTTTTGTGACTGAAGGGACCGTGCTAGGTCATGCAATATCTCAGCAAGGACTGCAGGCAGACCCCAACAAAATTGTCATCATCCAAAAGGTCCCACCTCCTCAAAAGGTGAGAGATGTCATAAGTTACCTAGGCTTAGCTAGATATTACAAGAAATTCATTAAAGAATTCAACAAGATAGCCTCTCCTTTGTTTGGCCTCCTAGGCAAAGATGTTGAGTTCATATGGTCGGAAAACTGTCAAGAAGCCCTAGATATCTTGAAGAGCAAGCTAGTGACTACCCCAATTCTCAGAGGCCCAAACTAGGCCCTACCCTTTCACATTCACACAGATGCCTCGAACAAAGCAATAGGAGTATCCTTAGGACAAATTGATGTACCTTATGCCATATACTTTATAAGCAAGAACTTGTCAAAGGCAGAGTTAAACTATACAGTGACCGAGAAAAAAAGAACCGCCTTCAAGATATTGCAAGCAGACTACTACTGGCCCACTTTTCATCAGGATGTGAGGAGATACACGAGCCAGTGTGATCAGTGTCAGAGGATGGGGAAGCCCACTCCAAAGGATGAAATACCCATGCAACCTCAAGTGACCTTTGAGCCATTTGAGAAGTGAAGCAGGGATTTTGTGGGGCCTATAAACCCCCCTTCAAAGCAGAAGCATTACATCATTGTGTGCACCGACTACCTGACAAAGTGCTCAGAGAAAAAAGCAATCAAAGTAGCGACAGAGGAAAAAGTAGTTGAGATTTTTAGGGAAAACATATTCTACAAGTTCGGGTATCTGAGAGAGTTGGTCACAGACCAAGGCAATCAATTCACTTCCAACCTAATTGAAGACATGTTCACACATCATAAGATCAAGCACGGGACTTCCACCCCTTACCATCCACAAGCCAATGGACAAGTGGAGGTCACTAATAGAGCATTGGAAGGAATCCTAACCAAGGTAGTCAGCATGAGTAGAAAAGACTAGGCAGACAGATTAGTTGAGGCCACTTGTGCCTACAACACAACATGGAAGATCACCACCAGGTTCACACCCTACGAACTGGTCTATGGGAAGAAGGCTTTGTTGTCAATAGAGTTTGAATTCAATACACTAAGGATGGAAGTTCAGCTAGACCTAGACCTCATCCGTGCACAGAAGGAGAGATTACTTCAACTCAGTGGATTGGATGAATATAGATTGCAAGCCCTTCTCCATACAGAGGTAGTTCAGCTTCAGAGAAAGATATGGCATGACAAAAATATCAAGGAGAAGCAATTCCAAGAGGGAGATTGGGCACTACTCTATGATTCAAGATACAAGGATTTCAAAGGCAAGTGAGGACAAGATGGCTAGGACCCTACACTATGGAGAAATGCAATGACAATGGTTCAGTTATGATCAGAACCATTGATGATGAAGCCATCCCCATGCTTGTCAATGGACATTGGTTGAAAGTCTACAAAAAACCCTCTCCAAGGGAGAGTTTATTTAAGATTTGAATAAAACAGTGATGGTAGTGGAGCATGTCTTAGCTTCCACTTCACCCACTCACTGAAGAAAAAAGAGAAAGAATAAGGACTCAAGTGAAAACCTGCATGAGGTGCTTGAGTCCCATCATTGGGTTGAAAACCTCTTCTGAGGCGGCGTAGTGATGTTAAAAAAAAAGGGAAAAGAATAATATCCTTGGGTGAAAACCTCCCTTGGAGGCGCCCAGAGCAAGTAATTAAGGTGAAAACCTCTCTGAGGCGCCCTAGTTGTTTTCAAAAAAAAAAGAGAGAGAGAGAAAGAGAAAAATGAATTTTTATTGCTTTGCAAGTTTGCAGGAGGACTACAGGGAGCAAAAGAAGGTGCCAAGGGGACCCTCCCATTCATACCAGCATCCATCTCATCTCTACCACACCTTCCTCCATCATTTTTGGCATATCTTTCACCCCACTGTACCTTTTTCTTCCAAAACTGTGTTTTTTATAGGAGGCTCCCGTAGGAATTACAAAGAGCCAAAAGTGTCTACAGGAGTCAGTTTGAGGGACAAGAAAAACTTCATGAGGAACCTATAATCCCTCTTACCATATTCAAACATCCTTGCCATCATTTCCAAGCCTGAATCACACCCCAAGCATCATTATTTTTGTTTTTCCCTTTCCAAGAAAAAACACAGAAAAATAGTTTTTCAATTTTGAAAAAAAACAAAAATAAAAAGAGGAGAAGGCACCATTAACCTTACCTGAAGCTTACCTACTATCCCTCCATCATTCTTATCCACCTCTGGCATCATTCTCGAGCTCCAAGCATGGGGAAATGGCTGAAGTTTCAAGGGGAGAAGCAGCTACAGGAGCTCCTATAGGAATTCCTGTAGCAGTTGATCCCATAGAAGTCCAGCATCAGCAGCAAGGGACAGCATATCTAAAGATTGAAAAGGCACATACAGCTCAGCTCTAGCAAAATAAGAACCTACAAAAACACACAACAACACATCAGCAAGTAGAGACAGCATGCATGAGGGAAAATGAAGGCATGCAGCAGAGAAAGCCACAACACCTCACAGTCAATGGCAGCATATACACTCAAATTACAGGTAAGTAACTAAGTCACTCATTTATCTGCATCTGTGTAATTAGGAATCATACAAAGGCAACGAGATGGTTGAAATCGTAAGAGGAAAAAGTGGCCAGTTAACTTGGCCACCTTCATTTACTTGACTCCACTTAACCGAAATATCACCCACACATGCGCACAATCAACTCAAGCAAAGATGCCAAGGACAGGTAATGGGAGGAAGAGTTAACTTCGATGCAATAATGAGCGATGATCACAAGGAGGGATCATGATGACCAAGCAAGTGAGGACCAACGGTCCTAATTTGGGCAATGTACACCTTTCCAAATCAGCACTCATAACCAAAAATATCCATAAAAGGTAATGAGCACTCCCCGCGTATTCTCACCACCTTTTCTTCAATTTTCTCCTCATAACTCAGCCACAATAGTATTCTTATGCCCAACAGCCTCATATCCACCATCCTCCATCGATTTCCACCATGTTTTTTCTCTCGGCATTTTCTACAGGAGCACCTACAGGAAATCTACAGGAGGCACAGCGGGCTTCTACAAGAGGGGCAATGAGCTATTTTGAAGGGAGAAAATGTGAATTTTGGCACAAATTTTAGTCTGAAGAGGTAGGGTTTATGAATTCCATCTATTGAATATCAAAATGTGAAAGATTTGGTCTCAAATTGAAGATGAAATGAGTCTTTAAGAAGGTAGAAATATAAGTATGGGGGATTACGCAATGCATTATATTAGATATCATTTTTGGGATTCAACTGCGTTAAGTAAGTCATTCACGTATGACCATTTCCATGAGAGGTAGTCGTAACTGACTAATTTCTCATGATTTTTGAATAGTTCACTTAGCACTCATTGCATCGGGTGATGCTCAAAGGGGTAAAGAAGTGGGATTGAAACTAGTGAAATGTGGAGAACGAATCACATAGCATAAATACATAAAAACAAAAAACAAAAAAAATAGTCCCCTCTGTTTGTATACTTCACTCAAAATTCTTTCTCTCCACCTCCATAATTGGTTTTTCAAAAGAAGTACAGGCAGTATGACAGGGAGCTTTATGAGAAAAGAGCCCATTAACTCCACTAGACTCCATGCACATCCTCAAGTGGTGGAAATATATACAAGGGAAAACTGGATGAATTTCTTTGAGAAGTTTAGAGGGTTTGATGGGGAAATTGCCCATGAATTTTCTCTCTGTCGTCCCTCACACAAGAACTCATGCTACTATAACTATTAGAGGCCTCTCCATTGAAATAACCCCTGAATTCATCAGTAGGGTCACTACCCTTTCTCTTGGGCTACCTTGGAGTAAAGATGAGAAACCAAGTGGCCAGGCTGCCAAGAAGAAATTTTTCCAAGGTAATGAAACCCCTGTTGAAGACAAGAATTGAATTAGGAGGGCTATTATACCATATTCGTGGCATGAAGTTAGCTACCAAGTGATCAAATTTATTTCTTGTGAGGGGAGGCATAGCATTGTTTATTGATATCATTTCAGGATCCTCCAAGATTTGAGATATGGCATGAATACCCCAGCACATCAAAAGCTTAGTATCCCTTACTTTCTCCTTTAGTCCCTCATTGACTCCAACACTAAGGTGCAAGCATGAAATTCATAGCAGCTGGCTCACCATGGCCTAATCAAGATCCTAGTAGAAGAATCCCTCCATACCCTTACAATCCCTATAGCATGGGAATTTTTTAGAAATATGACAGCTGAGGATGACATCAAGGCATTAACCTATGATGTCAGTCCTGCTGTCAGTGAGGAGGGATAACAACAAGTTGAAGATGAAGCCAGTGGTGGCATAGCAGGACAAGAGAGGGAGGAGGAAAGAAAAGAAATAGAGGAGGAGAGAGTTGAAGGGATAGAGCAGGAGGAAGAAAAAGAGACAGAAGAGGGAGAAAAGGAGGCAGAGAGGGCAGAGCAGAGAGAAGAGTCCCCTTAAACTTGGGAAAGAGAAGCAGCAGCTGCCCTCACTGCCCTCAATACATCAGTCAAGTAGAATCAGAAGATGAAAATAAAAACCTCCATATATTTCAGGGCAAGGAAGAGTACCAGAATTAAAAGAGGCAAACCTCAGCCCTCATCAAAGACTCCCATTACCATTGAAGATTCACCATCTGCCAAGGTGAAAGAATCTCCTTCCAAGACACCCATAACCTATGAAAGGGGGACTACAAGATCTACTAAATGGAAGGGAAAGTCAATTCTACAGTACCCCAAACCAAACCTATATGAACCTAAAACAGTCCTACACGAGACACTGTCCAGACTACAGAAGACACAAAAACTTGAGGAAAACATAGGAGGACAACTAGAGGTGAAAGAGGAAGCACAAGAGCTACAAGAACCTGACCCCCAGCCTAATCTTGCCTCCTATTACAATCTACTTGAGGGAGGCAAGATAATCCCACAGAAATTTGCAATTCCACGATTTTTCAAATTGCAAAAAGAGAGAGTAAGAATGCATAGGTGGAAGCAGATAGCCAAGTCCAAAGGAGTTGAGGATGTTGGCCATATCGAAAATAAATTGAAAGAAATGGGCATGGAATTGAGTGCTCTCAGAGATAGAGAAGCCATCACAAGAAGCCACCTTGAGAATGAGAATGAAATACTAAGGAGGTAGCTACAAGAGAAAGAGACTCATTTGGCATACATGGCCAGCTTATCCATGGAAGCATTACAATGTAGAATACCAGCCAAATCTTATGGCCTCTATCTAAAGGATCAATGGCTTCAATTCCAAATAAAAACTTTGGCATGCCTTTCCAAGACTACAAGCAGTTTATGGATTTGTGTGATCAAAGCACCTTCGAGGACAAAGAAAAGACGGTAGAGTTCTATCTACACAACATGGCCCTCATAAACCTAAATGTGTGGGACCCCAATGCCAAGCTAGGGGACCTGCAATTAATGGCCATGGCATCATGGATGAACCATGAAGAATTGAGGGCAGCGGAAATGAAAAGATTGTTAATAAAAGAGCATAACGAACCATCAATGATAAGAGCTGAGCCATCAAATCCTATGGCACTCATCAGCACACACAACCTGCTTGCCAATGACCCTTAGATTTCCCCTAAATATCTATCCAATCAAGAACAAGCAATTGCACACTTTGAAGATATGTTTAGGCTACTTGGGTAGGACTGTGTGCATGCATGCATGAGAAGATGGAACACCCTACCCCATAGCTTGCAAATCAGGGAATACCATTCCCCCATGAGGCTGAAGGAGGCATTGAAAAGAGTGCCAATGTACAAGCGCTCCATGCAAAGGTTGAAGGTCAACTGGATCGGCCTCAAACTGAGTCCTCCACTCATATTAGGCATGTTGGAAGGCAGAAGAGAAGAAGAAGAGGAGGAGGAGTAGTGGAAGGACATAAACAGAAAGGCATGATTTTATGGGGAACATGAGTAGACCATAGCAGAAGCCTGGGATGCTAGGGAGGCCACCAGGGCCATAAAAGATGAAGAGATTGACTAGGTTGCTCAGAGGATGAGCAACACCTTAAGTAGGTGGGTGATGATGAGCCTCATAAATGGGTAATTATATGGGCTCATTTTACCTCCTAACCTAGTCAAATCAACCATTCTCTTAGCTTATTGTATGATTTTCTTATTATATTTATGCTTATAGGGTGAGTTGAGTTAGTTATTATGCCATGTGGTCTAACATGTATTTAATGTAGATTATTGATGGATTTCGAGGTCAAAGTCAAGGATTTAATGGTCAAACTGAAACAATAACTCGAAGTAGACAGAGGAAAAGACTTATAGGAGGGAATCCCCCTCATTTATTACTCCTCACTTCGAATTCCCTTTCATTCAGCTCGGAGTACAAGCAATTGAATCATGCACTAAGAAGGCAACCGAGCAAGTGGAAGATGATTGCTAGTTATCTTGAGTTTTGGGAGCCGATCCTCCCTAATTTTAAGGAAGCTATTGGTAGCTTCAGATATATAAGTAGAGAGGCCTAGAGCCTCACTAGGGTGGGATTCTTTTTGCTTTTGAAAACTCTACTCAAATTTCGAGCTTACTATTTTGTGGCAGTTTTCTGTAATCTTGCTATTTTTTTTTATAATGAAGATGGAATCCTTTTTGAACTAGCACTAAGTTACCTCAGAGGGATGAAGCTCTTGGGTTAGGGCACAATCCAAGCAGCCAAGCTTCTCTTTACTTTTTTTTGTATGCTTTACTTTAGTTTGTAGATTAGTTTGTTGTTAGATGTATTTCTCTTATGGTTAAGAAAAGGTTGATTTTGATGATTTAGTAGTTTGCTTCCATTTATGCTTTCTGTAGTAGGTTAAGCAATGATTAGATAAGATTCAAAAGGCTATCAATAGTTCCTTCACCTTTCTTCCTCCCTCTGGGACCATGATTTGAGGCAAAGACTCTCTTGCTGCCCCAAAAACACAGATTTTCCTCATTCCTAGGACTTCTAGTGTTTTCAACTACCTAGTAGATTGATAGTCCAATTTTGCTTTACTTTAGATCTCCTTCATCATGTTTACTTCCTTATTTGAAGTAGTCCTTTTGCATGCTTTCCTTTCTTACATCATTTACCAGCACTTCCTTCTATACATCATAGTTTAGGCCATTTTAGTGCAAAACTCTATTTTTCCTAGGATGCACTCATTTCATTGGTTGCTTGATTTTCTTGGCTGACTGTCAGTTTCTATGCGGCAGATCTCTTCCAGCAATAGGTCAGCTTACCAACAATTATACCCTCCATTTGATCCATCCCCTATAAGTTCTCCCATACCTCGCCTCAATTTTTCCCTAGTTTCCTTCATTTTTCATAGAGCTTCTTCCTCTCTCCTTGATCAAACCCAAACATCTTTCTCTCTCTTGGTGATTCATGGTAGACTTTAGGTGCCCTAGCACCTCATTCTAACCTTCATCCACCTTTTTCACCCACTCTCACACCCTCAAAACATCTGAAATTTCTCTCGTCCTCCTCCTATAGGCCTCTTGTAGTTTCCCTGTTTTCCTCCTATAGTTTTCCTGTGTCCTCTTGTAGTTTTTCCTGTAGGATTTCTTTTGAAGGCCAAGTGTGGGAAAATCCTCCAAAAGGCCACCTTAGACCTCCTTGGACCCATCCACACCATCTTACATCTTCCCAAGCTCCAAAACCGCCCTCTAACGCCACGTGTTCGCTGCCACACTCACACACAATAAATTAAATGCATGTTAAATTCACATAAAAACACATAAAAATCCAAAAATATGTTTCTTTGCTTATTTACTTCCAGAAATAGCATGGTTAGATTTTGTTTACTTCCTTGAGTAGGTAATGGCATTTCTTTCATGGTTTTCATAGTGTTTTTGGCAAAAGTAGAATTAGCTTGTTAATTAGGTTTTACTAGGTTTTGCTTTACATTCCAGTGTTTCTCCTTTCTGCAGTTAAAATAGCATTTGTAGAGTAATTTTTCTTTCCTTTCATCACACATAGAGCATCTTCTGAAATCTATAGAAGTTGGCTTGAGCTTCTAGTGATCTCACGTCGGCTGACTTAGTGACAACCTGCGGTGAGAACTAGTACTTGTGCATATAGCACCAATGCTTCCAAGTTTGTTACGAACTACCAGGTTTATAAAAGTAAAGTTGGCAGCCCAAGAGTTGCAACATTCTTGCTACAATACTGGTGCTCACCAGCTGCCTGCTTCACTTCTTCAACCAACTACTCTGTTGTTGGTCCTGAACTGTCATCCTGAAGCTTCTGTTCAGTTGCTTGCATATTAGCAAGCTTGCCTTCAATGGAGGTCGTGGCCAAATAAGCTTCATCCAACCAGGGCTTGAAGCGTGCCTTCAACACTACCTCTTTGTGTTGCACTGCATCGACATGTTCCTTCAATGTTTTGGCCTCGTGCATTTTTACCAATCTCTGTGTGAGAGCGATGGTGTGCACTGTACCTTTTAATTCGTCATAGCGCTATTGCAGTTCTCACGCCTCTGTCTCCAGCCATTGTACATTAGGATCCTCCTAAAGGCTCATCAAGACCTCGAATGATTATTAAAAAAGTTTTCTGTAGTCTACTACTGCATTGTCTATTATCGTTATCACCTTTGTGACAGTGTTTGCATGTTGCTCCTTTACTTCCGGTAGAGTTAAAGGTTGGGCCTTCAACTGCAAATCTGCAATCTGTAGGTTCAGCTCCAGTTGAACCTTAGCCAACTCTGTGTAAGCAGCACGCAACCTTGTAGAAAGCTTGTAGACATGTTCATCTACTTCCACATCCTCAGGAATGGCCAATTCGGGGACCATTCGACAGGCTTCCCTCATGGCCTTGATGATGCACATATTTGTGTTAGTAAGCTCCACGATGGAAGTGAGGGTGGTGTCTCACTGCAAGGCCATCTACACATTATTAATCTTCTGCTCACTCATTACCTACAAAGTTCCCTGTTCGCAGGCCCACAGCTCCACAATCACTCCATCCTGCAGTAGGTGGAGCGCCTTGCCAAGGAGCGTTGCCAAGTTTAACCCCACTTGCTTGAGGGCACTGACAGCGGGCCTGTAGGCTTCGTTTTCTATGTTCAGTGCTCCATCCAGCAGCATTATCGCTCGAGAGTCCTTCACACGCAGCATCTCAACAACTTTCGAATTTCCAATAGCGAGGTTGGTGGACACCGTGCCATCCTGTGATGCGCGGATCTGTAGCTCATCCAGACCCATCTGGATGGCCCCCAATAGTTGTTGTTGCTGCTGCAGGACCTCTGCAGTGACATCCCACACCGTGTCTCCAATGTCATTCAAATATCCCACTGTTAGGGTGATTGGGTCCAGCGACGTCTTACTAGCCTGGACAAGTTAATGACTTTGCCCTTTTCCTGTGTGGTTGGCTTTTCCTTCTGTGGGTTTCTTCTAGGTGACGTGCGCACCAGTATTGCAACCTGCTTACCCTTATTATCCTTCACACTCTCCTTGGTCAGGGTAGGCTTCAGTCTAGGCATCTGTGGTGACTTGGGACTTCAGCTAGTACCTCTACAACTTCCGGCACAGACCCCTCGGCTATCACTGCTTCGATGTCCATAGCTTTGGATCCTATGATAAAATCATGGACGAAATTGTGGCTGGACTCTAGAAACCGATCAAACACGGGGCAATCAAGCAATTCTTCGAAGAATGAGTGGGTCATGCACGTCTGAGAGCTCACCAACTCAATGTTCAAAATGTTCAAAGTGTTTTTCGCTGGGCCTCCACCTGTAATTTATAGGCCATTTTGAATTCGAATCCAGCCATTCCCCCCACATTCAGTTCATTAATGCCGGATTGGTAGCAGATTTCCAAGGATATTACCCATAAATATTGCCTTAAATGTCGACTGCCTACTCCATTTGGTCGCATTCTTATCGTCAAATCATGAACAGTTACTTTAATGGTCACTTTCCAGCTGACCTGTGTGATTTTTCCTTGGGTAGCGCAACTCCCTTGGCACAGTCTTGAACCTTGTGACATTTCCTCATTCCGCACAATCCACCAATCGTGCAGTTCCCCAACCTGGGCAGTGTAGTTTATAGTCCCACGCCTCCTTTCAGCTGCCTGGAGCGCTAAGAATATGCTACCTTCATATAGTCACCTGGCCCGATCACCGGTGTATGGCTTCAATCGACTACCATTCACCTTTCCTGGGAAGGGATCTCCATTCAATTTAACCAACTGAACTTATCCATCATCGGTAATCTCCTTAATGACATAGGGCCCTAGCCAGTGCATTCTAAATTTCCCTGGAAATTTATCAAACATTTTGTCATATAACAAAACCAAATCATTTACCTTAAAGGTGTGCATCTTAATCTGTCGATCATGCCATGCTTTTGGACCTATTGGTGAAATCCAGCCATAAATCTTTCTTCCTCAAGCTTAGCAAGATGTACGAGCCTCTCTTCTAGGGCTCTGTGATCCATCATACCCATGAGTGCCGCTATGCACAAGCTAGGCACAATGTATTCCATGGGCATCACTGCTTCAACACCGTATACAAGCCTAAAGGGTGTTTGTCTAGTCAACTTTTTGCATGTCGTCCGATAGGCCCATAGTACCTTGAGTATGCGCGGGTCCCAATCACTTCCCTGAGCATTGCAAACCTTGGTCAGCGTGTTCTCCAATACCTTATTAAATACTTCCACTGTCCCATTAGCCTATGGGTGATAAGGCATGCTTTTCTGGTGATATACCTAAAATTCCTTTGTCAGAGCGCTGAACATTTCGTTCAAAAAGTGCATATCATGATCACTCATCAAAATATTTGGACACCCAAATCGCATCAGTACATACTCAAAGAAAAACTTTGCAGTGGTCGCACTTGTACAGTCCTTCACATTTTGTGCTTCTGCCCATCGAGTCAAATATTTAGCCATGGTGATAATGTACCGTTCTCTCATCTTCTTCCCTTGGGGCTGAATGGGTCCTACAAAATCTATTTCCCATTTCTCAAAAGGTTGTAACATCATTTGTGGGTTCGGAGGTAGCCCATCTCTCCGTGATGGCCTACCAGTCTTCTGACACGCATCACACGCCTTGCAGTAGGCTTTGGAATCTTGATGGATGGTTGGCCACCACAACCCTACATGTAGAATCTTCTGCACGGTCGCTCTTCCTACATAATGGCCTCCCGCGGTGCCCCCATGAGCATATGCGGGGATACTGCTCCTCTCAAACTTCGATACATATCATCGTAATACCTCATCAGACCCCATTTTGTACAGATGTCTGGCAATGACAGAAAAGTCTACCGTGCGCACCACTAACTCCCTTTTCTGTTGGACGATGTAGCTTTCCGAGGTGGTTCCTGTTGTTAGGAAGTGTATGATGTCTTCAAAGTGACCATCCATGACACATACTACAAATAGTTGTGCGTCATGCAATCCCTCCAAATTAATGGGCTCTTCCCCCATTTTGATGCGCAACAGATGGTCTTGGCCCGCTTTCAGTCGTCCAGGCTTCACAATCACTTCAAAATCATACTCCTGGAACAGTAACAACTACCTACAGATTCTCTCCCCCAACACAGGTTTATTGACCTGGTATTTCAACGCAGAATGATCCGTATACATCTTAAAATTTCCACTCAGCAAATAGTGTCTAAACTTCTAAAGCGGTTATACCATGGCTAATCCTTCACACTTAGTGGTGGAATAGTTCTTCTCAGCCTTGGATAATCTTCTACTTGCGAACGTTATACGATGTTCCAATTCTCGTCCACCATCCTATGCCAGTACTGCTCCTAGTTCTATACATGATGTGTCTACATGTACATGAAACTCCTTCTTCCAATTCGGGAAGACTAAAATCGGCGCAGTGCCCATTTTTCCTTTCAATACATCCAAACTTTTCTGACAGTCCTCGTTCCAACAGAACGTGACATCCATTTTCAACAACTTCTCCATAGGTGTGGTGATCTGGGCATAGCCCTTGATAAATTTCCTGTAGTACCCAGTATGTCCCAAGGTTGCGTGCAACTATTTCACACTCCTCGGCACCTCCAAGTTAAGTATCATTGTGATCTTCATGGGATCTACCATCAATCCCTGTCTACAAACCACTTAACCCAACAGAGTCCCAAAAGGAACACAAAACAGACATTTCTTTAGATTGAGCACAGTCTGGTACCTTCGACAAGTATCTAACATTAAGCACAAGCTGGCCACATAGTGTTTTACCAACCCAAACACAATCCAGTCATCAAAGTACACCTCCAAAAACTTATGAATGAAGTCTTTGAATGCAGAAATGACTACGCGCGAGAAAATTGTAGGTGCATTATTTAATCTGAAAGGCATTACAGTGTACTAAAAACATCCCCATTCAGTCGCAAGGTCGTCTTGCTTCTATATTCCGGTGCAATTTTGATCTGATGGTACCCAGAAAACCCATCAGTGAAGGAGTACACTTCCTGGCCACCTATATTATCCAATACCTCATCAATGAATGGAGTCGGGAAAGGATCATGCACACAAGTGTCATTTAACTTCCTAAGATCTACACATATCCTTATTTCATCCTTTTGTTTCTTTTCCTGTACCACCATTGGGCTTCCCCAATCATATTCTTCTACAGGCTCAATGATGCCTATCACGAGCATCTTATCCAACTCTAAGCAGACCTTCTCCTTATACCTCAGATTCAGCCGGTAAGGTCTTTGCTTAACTAGCTTCGCGTCGGGTTTTAATGTGATCTTCATAACGCCCATGTCTCCTATTATCCCCTTTAACTCTATAAACTCGGTAGGGAACAAATCCTGGTATTCACAGAGCAACTCAGCAACCTTATCTATCGTCACGTCATCATACTAATCTCCAATCTTCACGAATTTGGGCTCTGCCTACGTACCAATATTTACCTATTTCGTTTTCAATTGCGCAGTTATATCAGGATTCTCGATCTGCGGTCCCTCGACCTCGCGGTGACCATCAGTTTGAGGGATATTAATATTTCGTGAGTCCTTGTCTTCTTCTTTAGGAGTCCCGTTATAGCATTTCAGTGCGTGGCTCAGCTGAGTGGTTAATTCGGGTTGAACCAGATCCAAAGGATCCTATAGTATCCTAAATATTGTTGCTTTAACTTCTTGTAGCGCTTCATCAATACAGTCAAACCCGTCTTCAAAGCTGAACGTCATTACGAACCCTTCTCATAGAATATCCCATTCTCCTATGCCATGGTGGAGTTCTGTTTCTAAGTACCATTCCATCAAGATGACATCCAAGGCGTGACAGAACAAGTGCACCCATTCAGGTTAGGGCTTTGTCCCATAGCCCTTAGCCCATTTGGCCAAGTGTGAGTGCAGATCATCCTTCCCATCATACTTATCTGTCATTTGTACCTTCAACTTCCCAAAGCGTGTTCTCATCATCCTCCTACACTCGCACCAATCATCAAAACTACCCTTGTGCATACCCCACCATCTTGTGGGCGTAGCGCGCAGAACCCAGCCCAAAGCCTGGTAGCATTGCTTCTTGGGTACTTCCCTCTCAATTGCATCCAAAAACACATCCACATCATTCAAGCCATCATAAGTGGGCAGATTTCTTACCTTTAACAACGCACAGTGCTACGACCGGGTCATCATGTTACAACTCAGTGTGGTTAGTTCATGTAGTCAATTCTGCCAGCACTCTAATTCTTCGTCCGAGTTTGCATTGCCGGAACTCTCGCGATCCCATGTAATTCATCCATCCACTGTCGAATTCACCCAATCTTGTTCTCACACTGTTATCTTATATATGTAATCCAAATCACCATTGCTTTCGTAATCGCGGACTGGTTGAGTATAGCACCATCCTTCATTAGGATCTAGGGGTACTATTACACGAAGCAATTTCTTTTCAAATATCATATTTCTCTTCTTTAGGTTGATTACCCTATTCATGTCAGCAGCCCAATCAATGCCAAGGAATGCAGGGTAGGGGTTTTTGTCATCCATAATTTCTATTACTTCAAAATCAGCCAATGCGCTTGCGCCTTCAATATCTACAGTTACTCCTTACAGTCGTCCCATGGGGATGATCTTCTGTTGATTTTCCATCCTTAACTGAATCGGAGACCACTACAACGCAATTCTCTCCATCTGCTCCCAAGTCTGCTTTGTAAAAATGTTCATGTCTAACCCCAGGTCCATAATAACTTGATACATTTCATATTCTCCTATTTGCATGGTCAGTCTCATCTCACGTCTTGTCCTTGCTTCATGATTACCAATCTTACGTACCACGCGCGGTTCACCTGGAGTGTTTCTAGCACATTTATTTATAAGTTACTGTAACCCCTTTACAGCCTTGCTATTGTGTGGCAACTTCATGTTGGTCTCTAGAAAGGTCGTAAGCATAGAAGGCTCCATTTCCTGAATAGGCTTATCTTGGCTTCCTAAGGTAGAGGCCTCAGCAAAGCTCTTTTTTGCTTCCATGAATGTTTCGCGTGCGTGTTCCAAATCAAATCCAACCTCCTTCTTCGGAGCTTTGTAAACCCATGTGTTGTCTTCAAGTTGTTTCCCCTTATCGTCGCCCATTGCAATTCCACTTCGAAGCACTATATTCACATTCAAATAGTCTTCGCGAGGCTCAGCCCTCATCATTTGCAGGTTCTAATTCGGTTGCGATGGTAGCACCCCTTTGTCACGTATTGTCGCTATCAGTGTAGGATAGTCCTCTGTCTCATGATCAAACAGAGTACAATATTTGCACGATGGATGCGTTGGGTTAGTACATTCACGGGCATAGTGTCCTGGTCCTCCACAATTGTAACAGATCAGCTGTCCCTGACCTCTTCGAGGTCCTCCTCCGGCTCAGCCTCATCCGCGCCCCTAAAATCCCATTTGCGCCATCCCAGTGCTCTGGTCAGGAGGCCACGTTTCTGCCTAAACTCTATAGGTGGGTGTTATGTCCATCATCAATTCATAACTTCGACAATTGCACTCATCATGCCCTACCGGCCTGCAAAAGTTGCAGAACATTTGTTGTGGTGTTTGTACAAACTTCTGCAGCAGATGACAGTTATCAGTTGTATGTTTCCCTGCTACCTGACATATAGCACACCCCAGCGCATGCCCTGTGCTCGGTCCTGCTTGGGCTTTCAACCTCTAAGGCATCGGTACTCCTCCTACAATATAGTTCACAAAGACTGAGCAGTGGTCTTTTTCATGCCCCTAACCTTTACATCTCAGGTGCCATATCTCTTCACACACCTCCGATTGAACTGTTTTGTCTTACTTCAAAATTTGCATTTTGAGGCAAAGGTTTTTCAACTGTGCATGGATTTGCTAAACCCCCAGATTCGGATCTTGCATTGGTGTTTCATGTAGTCTTATTGCAATCTCCAAGGCCTCTACCTGAGTCATAATCTTCTGTTGTGACAGTGCAACCCTTAGGTGAGGCAGGAGCAAAGCCATGAACCACTTGCGGTGTTGTCCATCTGTTAAGTCCATATTAGCTTCATCGATTTTACACTTCAATCTCTAATCCAATTCCCAAGGTGTCTCACCTGGTTTCATCGCGGTTTCCTTGAACCCCACATGATTTGAAAATGGGGCACTTAAGCTTCTTGTCTATTTTACAAGAATCCCTCCCACTTCCAAAGCTTCTTTATTCCTAAGCCTTTATGATTAACTAATGCGGAATTAAATATGTGCTTGAAAATAAGGTGTATGTTGGTGTTTATTTTGAAACTATTTATGTGTTGTAAATTGATTTTCTTAAACTGATATAAAACCTATAACAATGAAACAATACAGCAAATGATAGATACACATAAGACAGCCAGTTTAATATGGAGTTTACCCAAAACCCTTGGGCTACATCTCCTTGAGCTCTAGTTAACTCGACTAGGCTCTCTGGGATTATGGTCTGAGTTCTTTCACAAGCTCCATGCTCAACTCCACTGGTTTACACAGAACACAATGGGTTCAGAACACCATCTTAACCCCTGGCTCTGAAGCTCTTAGCTTTCTAGCTCTAGGCTATCACTCTGACTCTCAGCTCTGGCTCTTGGCTCTCACTCTTGGCTATGGCTTGTGGCTCTGGCTTCTTTGTGTTAGAGAATTGTATATTACAGAGCAATGGAACACATAAAATATTGCAGAAATATAAACACAGAAAATGCATAAAACAAAAGAGACATAGATATACGTGGTTCACCCAGTTTGGGCTACGTCCACGGAGAAACAGCCAGTCCTTCTTTTTATATTACCCATCAAACTAAAGAGATACAACCTACAGCAAATTCATTGTAACTCCCTCTTAACTCTCAATCTCCTCTCTCTTCCTCACTCAGAATACAGATATCCATAGACGTAATACAATTCCCTCATATATAGTGAGGGGTTGCCTTCTAGGGCAAAAAACCCTAAATTAAACATAACTTCTACCGTCAAATCGTTGCCTAATGAACAGCCCAGATTGACTAGAAATTATTATACTTTTACAAGGAAATTTTACATCTATTCTTAGCTTCGGGGGAACTACCCCCAAAACCCCCCACCAGGGGGGGCTCCCAAAAGGTCGCAGTCGCCACCCTATGGACCCCCCTACAGCGATTTTTTTACGGGCAGCGTTGGCGCCCCATTTCGAACTAGGGTCCAATGCGGCGATACCTTTGAATACAAAAGATAATTAGGCTCCACACCAACAATCTCCCACCTGGAGACTGATTATAGCAACTCCACCGCTACTTCATTTGCTAGACAATGACTCCACTTTGGACCTAGTTGTTTCTCATCTTCTTCATCATACTTGAAGACCAATTTAAACTGAGCAGATTCTCAGTTTCTCTCTGGTTATAACTTTTGTTAATAGATTTGCAGGATTCTGGCTGATGTGTATCTTTTCCAGTTTCAACTTTCCATCTTCCAATGCTGACCGTATGAAATGGTACTTGAGTTGTATATGCTTAGTCTTGGAATGAAATGCAATGTTCTTTGCAAGATGTATGGCACTATGGTTGTCACTGTATAACCTGCCCAACTCCTGCTTCTTACCCAATTCATCCAGAAACCTTTGTAACCAAATCATTTCTTTACTAGCCTCTGTGGCAGCAACATACTCTTCTTCTGTTGTTGAAAGTGCAACAACACTTTGGATTTTTGAAACCCAATTGACAATTGTTCCACCTACAGTAAACACATACCCTGATGTGCTCCTCCTATTATCTCTATCACCTACCATATCTGCATCAACATATCCCTGTAGAGCAATGTTTGAACGACCAAATCATAATGCTTGATTTGTGGTACCTCTCAAATACCTGAGAATCCACTTCACCGCCATCCAATGTCCTTTTCTTGGATTGTTCATGTACCTGCATACAACTCCCATTGCATGTGCAATATCAGGCCTTGTGCAGACCATCGCATACATTAAGTTTCCAACTGTTGATGCATATGGAACTTTAGACATATGAGAAATTTCTTCCTGGCTCTTGGGACAAGCCTTCTTACTTAATTTGAAATGGCTAGCCAAAGGTATACAAACCGGTTTTGCATTCTGCATATTAAACCTTTTCAACACCTTTTCTATGTACTCATTTTGAGACAATGTTAATTTGTGATTCTCCCTGTCTCTAGTTATTCTCATACTAAGGATTTGTTTTGCAGCACCCAAATCCTTCATTACAAATGAGTTTGCCAATTTCCTTTTGAGCACATTTATTTCCTGCATGTTAGACCCTGTAACAAGCACGTCATCTACATACAATAACAATATAATATAGCTGCCATCATTTTTCCTTTTGAGATAAACACAATGATCATAGTGACATCTAGTATAACCTTGTTCAGACATAAACCTGTCAAATTTTAGATACCATTGCCTTGGAGCCTGTTTTAAGC
>APFE030099515.1:0-159336 GCA_000404065.3 Pinus taeda | reverse complement strand
CTCTTCCTCACTCAGAATACAAATATCCATAGATGCAATACAATTCCCTCATATATAGTGAGGGGTTTCCTTCTAGGGCAAAAAACCCTAAATTAAACATAACTTCTACCATCAGATCTCTGCCTAATGAGTGGCCAAGATTGACTAGAAATTCTATACTTTTACAAGGAAATTTTACATCTATTCTTAGCTTTGGGGGCGCTGCCCATGAAACCCCCCGCCAAGGGGGGGCTCCCAAAAGGTTGCAACCACCCCCCTCTAGACCCCCCCTGCAGCGAATATTTTATGGGCGACATTGCCGCCCCATTTCGAACTAGGGTCCAATGCAGCGATACTTTTGAATAAAGAAGATAATCAGGTTCCACACCCAACACCTTGGCTCTAGCTTTGGCCTTCTGCAACCTTCATCTCTCTGGCTTTTCATTTAATCTCCAAGTGACCCCAAAGGCTCCCTCAACTACTCTACGCAGTAGATTTTCACTCCCTCTACTCTCTTCCTTCTGCCCTTGCTCATCTTTTGCTCAATTGAGCTCTCTGAGCTCTTTTGAGACATTTTCCTAGCTTTTCGGCTTCCCCAGTTGTTTCCTTCCATTCAATCATTCCTATGCGGCTCTGTGGCTTCTCTCCATTGTTTGTTTGATTGGCCATCTGGCTCTGTGGCTTTCAAATGCCTCATCATCTGCAAAAAAAGCCTGCTTGTAGCGTGGAATGATGATTAGGAGCTGTTATAAGGGATCGGGGCCGTTTTCTAGGCAATAAGCCAAAAATAGACAAAATCCATTACATAGAGGTTTTATTGGAAAATACACTATCAAGCATGATTCTCGGACATGAAATTCCCTTCTATCGCCCCTAAAATCCCTATCGAGTCCCCCATTAGGTTTTATATCGCATTGCATAAGTGTTTTGGGTAAAATCCCAAATACACGGCAAATATGTGAAAAACCTGTTAAAATTCCTTCTATCGCACTTCAAATATTATTGCATCCACCCTAATTTCGCATCAAGTCCGCCTTTGGCTGCTATTGTACTCTCCACCATCGATCTATGGGATCTCTGATCTGATGGTCGATATGCAATTTTGGGTGGCTTAAGGGTACGAAGGTTACCTACCCGAAAAGGCAGTTTTCCTCTCTCCTCTGCCAGCCATGTGTCGACCAATCTGTGGGATCGAACGGAGCTAGCCCAAAACCATTTACTGCTTGAGGCCCGCCCAAAATCTACCTTTACAAAACTCAAATTCTATGCAATCAGGTTTATAATTCCCCTTCGGGTCTGTTTTACCACTTCGAGAGTGGTTCCTTTGTATTTCAGTTTTTACACCTAAAAATGTTAATACATAGAATTTCCCTTTTACCAGATTTCAAATTTTATGAATTGCGCTTATGAAATTTAGCGGGTCCAGCAATTGCCGATCGCAAATTTAATCCTGGCCATCCGTTCCTTTCGCGATCCGACGGCTAAGATTTCTCTTCGCAATCGATATCGCACATCGCTTTTGGCATGGCCCAAGGGTTCTGTCCATCGTCGATGTTGATTCTCCGATCCGATCATCGGTGATCAGTGTATCGCATGATCGCAATCACGAGGTCCAGGGTCCCGATATCGCATATATGTCTGCCTCCGATCTGATACATCAGATCGGCGGATCGGGGCTTCTTCCCCCTCTGCTTAAGTCCGACCTTTTGCCTTTTTCCGATGTGATTTCCCTTTATAAGGGTCTTTCCAAAGAACAAAGGGCATCTTCTTTATGCCATAACTGCTGCATCCTAAGTCCATTATAGCCCATTCAACTTGCAGTACATTCAGAATGAAAAGATCTCTGCCATGGGGCTATTTCCAAGAACTTCCTTGGACTTTCATTTTCCTCTGTGAGGAACACTTAGACTTAGGAGTCTATCCAAAATCCATTTTGGATCACCACAATTGACTGCCCCTCAGATTTAGGCCTACTGAACTCTTTATTCAGCGTGGTCTACATCTCTGCCAACCCAGCATTTGGGTTATCATTAGAGTACTTGATGTACCAAGTTAGTGCACGATCCTGTAAAGCACTGACTAATGTTGCCTTCTTCCTGTGATCACCTGTGATGCCCTGAGCTTCCCATACAGCTTTTACGATGAACCAAAACTAGTCTGGGTCCTCATTTCCCAAGCCCTTAAACAAAGGCATCTTCACTGAATTCGCCATGTGGAACTGTGGTGGAGGCAGCGGTGGTGTGGCCGAAGTCACAACGAGCAATGTTGGTGAAGGTGGAGGTTGTGTAGGTGGACATGGTAGTCGCGGGAACCCTCATTTTATCAACTGGACTGCACTTCGCAGAGAAGCTTGCGCTACTCCCTCTTCGTCACTTAACGGAGGTGAAATCAATGGGCTATATTCGAGAGCCTTCATTTCTTCATTTTTGTAAGTATTTCCACTTCGCGTAGCTTCGAACATCAAGGTAGTTGCATAACCCATTTTTCACACAATAACATCTTAATCCAAGTATTTAAAGAATTCAAGTACTTACCTCGCATACCTTTAAAAAAGCGTTGCTCCGCCTTGCTGTAACTGACTGAGGTATCGACCGTCAATTCAGTCCCAAACCTTCTTATGATATGATTGAACCAATGATAGACAATGTGAGTGATCTTATCCTCATAAGCTTCCAGTCTCTGTACTAACTCCAGGGTCTAAACAATAGGACCGTCAAGCCTCAACCTTCCTTGGCTATTTGCTAGCTTCGTGATCCACTCGTATAACTCAACTGGAAAGGAACATAAAAAGATCTCATGGATTTCTGTATACAGGTACCTATCTAGCCAATGTTCCTTTGTCAACCGCTGGTTTCTGTTATGCGCCGTGAATTCATGGATCTTCCTATCCAACCAGTCTTCGACCTCTTTCTTAGTTGGATTCCAGTGATACGACATCACACATCTCTCATGCAGATTCTATTCCCGGCAATAGAACCATTTGTTGGCTTTGTGGGGCCTGACCCAGGTTCAGCGTTAGTTAGCCAAACAAATCCCTACACTACTATCCCTTTCGGCATCAGCCCGCGGAGCGCGAACTAAAGTCTCACCTGAAGTAGTATGGGGGGATGTTGGAACCAAGTTTCCGCACCCTGAGATGGTCGTGATGTCAGTTTATACCCTCATCCCCTATTTTCGCGCAGGTCGCTAAGCCTTAGGGCTCTGTCAGTCTACCCTTTATTATGCCCTTCAGTACCTCCGCGAAGGTATACTATTGACCTTCGCGCAGCCTTAACACGTGGTCCAGGTACTTTCGCACAGCTATGATAATGTATTGTACAGGTTCCCAAGTTATCTCATGTGTTTACTTATCTTACTAATCGCTCACAGTTAGCGCCACGTAAACTGATATTCTTACTTGCGTTCAATTAACCAATACATTCACATATATTCGCGCATCACATAAACATTGTAAACTAAACCCAAAACACAATATAATCAGATGCATTAATAAGAATTAATTACACAGTAGTTGAAAAATACTTCTCTTTATTGATATCTTTCAGCTTAATATAGACTCCATTCGCCCTGCACACACAGTTGCAGGGGTCCGCGCACTCAGCTGTGGAATTCTACCCTAGGCCTCTGCGCACTCAACTGCAGGGCCTCTGCCTATGCTAAGACTCGAAACACTTAGATTTATCTACCAAAACTCCAATGCTTAACTCTTCACTTCCTAACTACTTTGAGCTTACTTACTTGGCTTCATTTTATACAATCCCATGGTCTGCAGACCATGGGTGGATCTTTACAGCCAACTTTACACTTTACAAAATAAGGGTGGACAACCCTTTTTTACTTTTGACACCTTCGTTCTCCGCGACCACAAAATGCGGAGACTTTACAACTTTATTACAAAATTGTCCCAATACATGGGCTTTTAGCCCCAAAACTGTCCTTGGGGGAACCCATTCCCAACAATAGTTTTTTCCTAATAAAATATATGGCATAGGTAAGATTACCTTCCACTTATCCCAAGACTTCCCCTACACCTCTATCGAATGGATCTTTGTGGATGTGAAAAGGCAAGGCCCAATTTGGGCCCCTAAGAACTAGTGCAATGGCTTATTTATACTTTAGCTCTTCAAATACTTGTTGACACTTATTTGTGCAACAAAAATATAAATATTAGTTAACAATCCAAACAAAGGTGAGGCCATCTTACTAGAAGCCTTGATAAATCTCTTGTAATATACATTTAGTCCTAAGAAACTCCTAACATCCCTTTGTTTTTGAGGGACAGGGACCCTTTTGACAATGGAAACCCTATTAGAATAAACTTGGATCCCTTCCTTAGAGAGGAAGTGACCTAGGACAATCCATGCATTCATAAAAAATTCACACCTTTCTGGACTTAGTGAGAGATTAATTTCAATGCACTTCTTTAAAACTTTACACAGGTTGGAGAGGGCATCCTGGAAATCATTCCCATAAGGAGTGAAGTCATCCATATAAATTTTGAATTGTATCATGAACAAGATCAACAAAAATATTGAACACTTCCATTTGGAAGGTAGTAGGGACATTGCACAAGCCAAATGGAAGGATCCTATAGGAAAAGGTCCCCCATGGACATGTGAAGGTGGTCTTATCTTAATCCTTAGGGCTGATCTGGATTTCATTGTACCCATTGAAACCATCCAAGAATGAAAAGAACCTCTTCCCTGCAAGACCATCCAAAACTTGATCAATAAAAGGTAAGGGAAAATTATCTTTCTTTGTAGCCTTCTTAGGTTCCCTATAGTCAACACAAATTCTCCACTTCCCATTCTTCTTGGGTACTATAACAAGAGGAAACACCCACTCACTCCCTAAAATAGGGTAAATGAATCTTGCATCCAATAAATTTTGTAGTTCTTCTTTCACAATGTTTGTAAGTGCAAGGTTCATTCTCCTCTAGGGTTAGCACACAAGTTTACATCCCTCTTTAATGTAGATGTGAAGTATATGAATTGGGTGATGCAACCCTTTCATATCTTTATAGTCCCAAGCAAAAGCATCAAGATGTTGTCTCAACGTAGTGAACAATTGCTCTTCTAGCTCTACTAAGAGGGAAGGACTAATTTTAGGGTTTAAGATGGATTGATTTCCACAATATTGGCATGATATTGTTCAGAACCAATAGTGCATATTTCTTTCCATGGGTTTTTCTTAGGCTACCCTAAATATACCTATACTAGTTCATCAATTTGCATGGCATCAAGATTTTGGGTTTGTAGAAAATTGTCAATAAGATCATCCTCATCTAGTTGCATGCTTCCTAAAGTGGTTTTTAATGTATAGATTGGGTAGGGGGGTGCATCATATAATTCTTATTCTTATTCTTCCTCTAACCATATAGGAAAATCATGCACAACAAGGGGTTGAGCAAAGGGGTATAATACAAGATACTTTGTGAGCTGCCAATTTGTAATTGTCATGTTTCCAGCCCTATGGTTGATGTAAGCATCAACAGTAGCTAAATAAGGTCTCCCTAAGATGATAGGATACCCATTGAACTTGGTCTTGGGTTAGAGTACAAGTGAATATGTGGGGTACTCCTAAGAATCGATGGAGACCATCACATCCTCAATAACACCCTCACGGGCTACTATGGATCTGTTTAAGTTGTAGCACCATGGTGTTTTTCCTTGGGGCTCCCTAGAGGTTGAGCTTCAACATAGTTTTCCTGGTCATGAAATTGATTGTAGCCCAAAGTTCAATCAGTGCGTTGGGGACTACAATATTGTTAATATGTACATCCACTATCGGGATACCAGGATCCAAATAATTTAAGGAGATGACCTTCCCAAGCATTAGATCAGCTAGTTTCCCAACAACATTGATAGTGGGGGCATGTTCTTTCCTCCTTTCAGGCCTCTAGAAACATTCTTCCTTGATGTGCTTCTTATAGATGGGGACATATTTGATGGCTTGGAGGAGGGGTATTCTAACACACAAGTTCTTCAATTCTCCCAGAGGTTTAGCCTCTTCTGGGGTGTGCTTCTTAGGTTGGACAAACCTTTTAGGATAGGAAGGTATATTGGCTTAAGGGGTATTGTCATCCTTCCCTTCTTTAAGATCTTCAAATGGAGAAGTTGGGTGAGCATCTAGAAGTACCTTCCTAGGCTTGAGTTTTATTGATTGGATCTCCAAAGCATATGTAGGATAGGATGTTTTCCCACAATAAACTTGTTGGGTTTACTTGTTGTTTGGGTTCAGATTGGGCAAAGTAGGAATTTGAGGTTGCTTAGGTGGATTATTGTGGGGTTGTTGTGGTTGAGGAGGAGGAGAAGGAATTAAGGTAGGTGGTTGGGCTACCTGAGGCCTCCATCCTTGTGAAGGATTGCCCCATTGAGAAGGTTGGGGTTGATAAGGCTAGGAGGGTGGATTGGTGGGATGATGAGGATACTAAGGATGGTAGGACCAAGGGGAACGCATGGACCAAGATTATTTGGATGGAGGATACAAAGGCTGAAAAGGTATATTCTGATCTAGATTGAAAGAAGGATAGTGTACACTTTGCATGTCTTGTTGGTATGGTCGAGAGACTTGTGGCCTTCTTTGGTTGACAAAACATGTGGCCTTCTTTGGTTGACAAAACAAAGTTGCTCCAAGCCACCTTCTACCCTTTGGTATACTACCTTCAAACCTGGAAGAGAGGGGCATTTGTCAGTTGCATGATTCTCTTCACAAACCAAGCATATTTGTATTTCATTTAGTGGGCACTCATTTCTAGGGTGCATCTAGGGAAAAATATAACAAGTTCCCTTTTTGCCTCCTCTTGTTTCTTCTTAATTTGTGCAGTGTCCATTTGTAAAGAAAAAGTATGCAACATTTCACTCTTAAAGTCTTCTAACATATTCCATATTTCATGTTTGATGGTTGAGGTAGAGGATTAAGAATTTCCTAGACCTTGACTAAATATGGCTCTTTTCCTTACAGCCTTAGGGTGATTCTTAAATATTCTCTTGATGTCATCATAATCAAGTTGGTAAATATCTCCACCAAACAGCATGTTAAGTGTTTCCATTAGCTCATTTGTGAATCCTCTAAGTAACACAAGCTTTACTGGCTCTGCAGTTAGCTAGCCTATAGCTAAGTTGAAATTTGTCTTCATAGTCCTCTAGGGACTCATATATCCCCTAAGTCATTCTAAAGATTTCCTCCTTGGTGTCCCTGGATTGAAAATAATCTTTGTAATTTTTATTGAAGGCTTGATACATTTAAGCTTAAGTGTTGATTTTCCCTCTTCCCAAACTCATGAACCAACATAGGGTTGCATCCTTGAGATTGGAAGGAAAAAAATGTATCTTATGCTCATCAGAAGTGTAATCATAGGTTCTACAAACCACAACAAATTAAAACATGAATGTATCAAGGTCCTCAGAAGTTAGGCCATGGAAGTGTGGGAGAGAAGTGGGGCTTATGTTCTTCAGCCCATCTTCCCCATTAGTTTATTTGATAGGGAAGAGCTCAAGTTTCCTATTTTCAACCATCTCTTAAGTAGGTTCTTCAAAGATCTTTAGATGCTCAACTAAAGGGTTCTCAAAAATTGTGATCAAAGTAGGAGGTTCACAATCACCAAAGAAGAGGGATCACTGACTGCTTATAAGAGTGGGGGTTTTTGGCATAAATTTCCTTAAGTTGTCCCTAACCCTATGAGGCATGAAATAAATGTGGTTTTTGTTTGTGTTTTTTACTTTTTCTTTTTTGTGTGGATATTTCTAGATAGACAAAAGAAACTAATACGATTTTTTTTTTAGGAAATAAGATGAAAAGAGAAGGCAACTCAAAGAAAAATCAACACCTAATTTGACACCTCCCAGATAAGGAAGACAAAAAGTGATGAGCTTTGGTATTACAACAAGAACGTTGCAACTCCCAGGGCTACCAGCTTTAATTTATCGATCTAGGATTTGCACAAACTTAAGAGGTGACGGTATTGTATGCACAGTAAGCTAATTTATACTTAAGCTTCTCTGGTGCAATGAATCAAACCAAGGTGTACAAAGACCATTTTGCAAACTAAATCTAGATTTTTCAAGAAAGGAAAATGTTGCATAAAAGGAAAACCTAAATGTAGATTTTTACCGTAGATTCAACAGCTTATGTGATATGTTAAAACACAAGACAAGAATCTACTCTACTCTTCGGCGAAAACCAAAATTGATCGATTAAAACAATAAGTAGAATAGGAATAATATCAATCGCACAAAACATAATATTTCTCTGGGGAAATCAACTGCTAAAAACCCTGACTATCTATATTGCATTAACTAGAAGATATGAGAAGAAAATACAATGTTTGTTGAACCCGAACAATTCCTACATTAGTACGATCTAACTCTCTACTTCACAAACCAACTCAAGCCAACACTTAGCCAATTATGCTTCTTTCCAAGCCCCTACTTCCTAGAGGAATCAGCCCATATTTAATTGGGAAATCCACTCTCCATAACTGTGCAATCCAAACATAGGTCCTCAACTGATTGCATGCACAATTTGTACAACTCGGAAAATTATGCAAATGATAGTACATTATCCCTGAACTCTAATCTCAACTGGGTCCTCCTCTGAACTGAAATGCATGAGTTATTTTTGAGTGAATCTTCATTTAACTAGGGTGGTACTGGAGATGCATTAGTGCACTACTCCACTACTAGACCTCTACTAGTTCCTCCAACAGTTAGAACTAGTTTAATTGACTATAACTCAGTTAGACAGAGTTATCTAATTACAACTCCAAAGAACTCAAACTGGACCCCTAAAATTTAGGGATCACTCTACATAACTCTAAATAGACTTCCCACTTGAATTTCCTAAGTCAATTAAGTCAATTTAACTTAATTAACTATTACAAGTTGCTATGAGAATAGAATTACAATTGTAATTCACAATTTAATTCAAGGATAAATTAAATTGGGATTTCTTGTTGCTAATTTTAACACTCCCTGTCAACAAGAAATTGATTATCAGCTACAGCACTCATGTCTCTGTGAAACTCGAATTTTCATCTTGGCAATGCCTTTGTCAAAATATTTGCATCCTGCTCCTCTGTGGGAATGTACTCCAACAACATAATTCTCCTCTGCACATAATCTCGGAGATGATGATACTGAATATCAATATGCTTGGAATGATCATGAAAAATTGGATTTTCAGAGAGTTTGATACAACTCTAATTGTCAAAGTAAATCAGAGTTGGATCCATCTACTGACCAAACAAACCAACCAAAATATTCCTCATCCAGATAGCCTCACAAGCTACTTGACTAGCAAACAGGTACTCTGCCTCTGAGTGCAATTGATCTTTGTTTCTTGTTGTACCAGGAAATGGCCACTAACCTAATACTAAAGATCCCTATTGATGTGCTCTTCCTCTCGATTAGACTCCCTAGCTAATCTACATTGGTGATTCCTTGAAGCTTCACTCCCTTTGTCTGTATGTACCATAAACCATACTGAGTAGTGCCTCTGAGGTATCTCAACACATGCTTGGTTGCCTTCCAATACAGCTTGGTAGGCTTAACCATCACTTGACTAAGTTGGTTAACTTCATAGCACATGTTCAGTCGTGTGTTCACCAAATACATGAGTGAACCCACAAGCTGCCTGCAAATAGTAGCTTCCACTACTTCACCAGAAGTAGCATCCTCCTTCCTCCAGTTACTTGCTAGAGGAGTCTCCATGGGCTTACTTCTCTCCATGTGGAACCTTTTTAGTATCTCATTGGCATACTTGCCCTAAGAGACAAAATTTCCTCATCGCCTTTCCATACTTCCATACCCAGAAAGTAGGGCATGAGCCCCAAGTCCTTCATTTCAAACTCTATTGCAAGGTCCTCTTTACAAGACTTGATTAGCTTATCATCACCTACCAGAATCAAATCGTCAACATATAAAACAATAATCAACAATTTACCTTCGACCACAATATGGTAAAGGTTTGCATCTGCTTCACGTTTGGTGAAGCCCAACCTTGTGAAGTAGTTGTCACTCCTGGTGTACTAATCACGGGGTGCTTGCTTCAGCCCATATAATGCTTGCTTGAGTCAGCACACATGTGACTCTCGGTCGAAGGCCTCAAAATCTTTAGGCTACTCAATATACACCTCTTCGTCAATCATGCCATTAAGGAAGGTTTTCTTTACATCTATTTGATGTATCTTCCATCCCATCTGCGCTGACAGTTCCAAAATGGATCTAGTTGATGAGAACCTTGCAACAGGAGTAAAGGTCGCATCGTAATCAATACCCTCCACCTGAGAAAAACCCTGGGCAACAAAACCTAGCCTTATGTTTCTCAACACTACCATTCGTTGCTTTCTCTACCTTGTAAAGCCATCGAGAACTCACCACTAACTTGTCCATCGGTATTGGGACCACATCCCAAACATTGTTATCGATAATGGAATCATACTCCTCAACCATGGCATTAACCCAAACTGATTGTTGCACTGCCTCCTCAAAAGAAGATGGCTCTATCTCAACACATCTGCTCATAAGAGCCACGTATCCAATGTACCTCTCAGGTGACCCCCTCTTCCTGTGTTGTGATGTGGGTGCTCCCACATTCTCTCTCACATCATGAATAACCTGTCAGCCTCTCTAGTGTGCTTTCTCCCATCTCTAGAAGACCCTGCATGAGTGGGTGTATCCACTCACTGATCCTCTGCATGTGTCTTCTCCACATCAATCTGAGGTTCCTCCTTAGGAGCTAAAATCTCCTCTACCACATGTAGCTAAAGCTCCCTCTCAAGGGAACATCTCATGGCCTTCTCTTCATCAAATTTTAAATCCCTATGAACCACTGTCAACCTGTTTATCGGAAGGCACACCCAATAGTTGTGAGGTGTATCAATGTACCCCATAAATATCCCCAACTCTCTTGTTGGCTCAAGCTTCTTCTGTGCATATTTGGTCACATGGAAGTAGACTGATGAACCAAAAATCCTGAAGTGACCCACATCTGGTCTCTTCCCTGAAAAATATTATTTCGGTGTACTCATCCCAAGAATTCGATGAGGGCTTTCGTTCTGCAAATAAATAGTTGTGTTGCATGCCTCGGCCCACAAGTGTAGTGGTAGGCACTGATCATGCAACATGGTTCATGCTGCCCCTACTATGATTCTATTCTTCCTCTCATCCAACCCATTCTGTTGTGGGTTATGAGGTGCTATCAACTCTCGTCGAATTCCTTCTACTGCACAAACATTTTTAAACTCATTCGACACATACTCTCCACCGTTGTCACTCCTGAGAGATTTAACCTTCATTCCAATTTCTTTCTCGACCAATGCTTTAAATTCGTAAAACTTTTAAAAAGGATGATCTTTCTTCTACATGAAGAAGTTCTAGCATTTACGATAAAAAACATCAACAAATATAACATAGTACATGTTCTTGTCCACGGATGATGTCGAGAATGGTCCACACACATCTGAATGTAATCGATCGAGGATTTCCTGTGCTCGATTATCTTTTTCTAAAAGGAATCTTTGGTGTATTTTCCCAAAGTACACCCTTTACATGTTTCAACTTGTTGTAGTGTACCTTCGAGAAGACCGGTAGAAATTTGTTGCATGATTTTCAAAGAAACATGATGAAAGTGACCAACCGCCTATGCCACAACTTACCGATGTCTCAGCTCTGCACCTTCTCTGCTTTCATGCTCAAGGCAACACAAACCTCTACCTCCAACTTGTAGAGATTCTTCACTCGAAGCCCTATCCTCTTTACCTGTCCCATGGCTATGTGATGAAGGAACGCCTTTCCCTTACTAAAGATAACAGCATAGCCTCTATCCTCCAACATGGAAATAGATGCCAAGTTGTTCTTCCAACTAGGAACATACATAATTCTCACAAAATGAGGGGAGCACCTGACTCCCTCTGAAAGGTAATTGTACCAAGATCGATAGCATTATACCTCCCGTCATCACCATCTCGATATGCATTTGGAGATCCTTCTCCTCCAAGTTACTGAAGATCTCTTTGTTACCAATCATGTGGAAAGAAGCTCCATTTTCTAGGTACCATACACTACCCATCATCGATGACATCATACATGCGATGAGGGTAAAGTCCAGTTTGAATTGTGAGGCAAGAGCCTCACCTGCCGCTCCTCCTGAGGGATTATTATCGGCCTTCTTGAGCAGACACTTTGTGGCAAAATGTCCCAACTCGGGACAATGAAATCACTTGACTTTTGACATGTCCTTCTTCTTGCCTCCATGACAAGAATCCGATTTGGAATGGGATACCTTCCCCTTCCCTTTATTTGCCTTACTCAATAAGGCACAATTTTCCTCATCATTAGTCTTTGATGAGGATTTGTCTCTAGTATTCCTCTGAATGTCTTCCTGTACCAAATCCTACCACAATCATTCCCAATCTAGTCGCTTCTCCCTCCCATGATAGAGTCCTAATAATTGTGCCAACTCTTGGTAAGTCCTAGAAGAGATAGGCTCACCAGATCATCCTCGAAAACAGTAATCCTGACACTTCCAAGCTCATCCCGACAATGGGTGAACTTGGTCAAGTACTTCGGAATAGAGTCACCCTACTCCATTTTGATCTTTCTGAATTTGTCCCTCAATGAAAATTTCCTATGGTCACTGCTATTTTGAAATAGGTTAGTCAATGCCTTCCACATTGAGTATGGAGTATCCTTGTCATGGAGACTTGAGACAATGTGGTCTCACACGCCCTCCAAGATAATACTTCTCGCTTTTGCCACACACTTTCTTGATTCAACCAGATGTTTAGCATCTGATGTTGGAGGCTTAGGAATGTCATGATCTATGAATTCCTTGAGGTCGCTGTCTTCCAGCACTACCTCCATTATGTCCTTCCAAGCTATGTAATTTGAGTTGCCGTCCAAGGCATACTCAAATCACAACCCGTAGAATTACATATTATTTCTCTGAAGTATGAAATTGTAAATTCGATTTTCACCTCCACGCATAACTCAAAATATCCTCTTCTATAATGTCTTTAGCTCTTATACCGTGTATATTTTTATTATAGATTCAATAACTTATGTGATATGCTAAAACACAACACAAGAATCTACTCTACTCTTCAGAAGAAACCAAAATTGATCGATGAAAACAATAAGTAGAATAGGAAGAATATCAATTGCACATAACACAATATTTCTCTAGGGAAAGGAATTGCTAAAAACCCTAACTATCTATATTTCATTAACCATAAGATCTGAGAAGAAAATGCAATGCTTGTTCAACCCAAACAATTCCTGCACTAGTATAATCTAACTCTCTACTTCACAAACCAACTCAAGCCAACACTTAACCAATTATGTTTCCTTCCAAGCCCCTACTTCCTTGCACAATTCCTAGAGGAATCAACCCATATTTAATTGGGAAATACACTCTTCATCACTACGTAATCCAAACATAGTTCATCAACTAATTGCATGCAACATTTCTACAACTCAGAAAATTATACAACTGATAGTACGTTGTCCCTGAACTCTAATCTCAATTGGGTCTTCCTCTAAACTGACATGCATGAGTTATTTGTGAGTGAATATTCAGTTAAATGGTGTGGTACTGGTGATGCACTAGTGCACTACTCCACAACTAGACCTCTATTAGTTCCTCCAACAGTTAGAACTAGTTTAAATAATTATAACTCAGTTAGACTAAGCTATCTAATTACAACTCCAAAGAACTCAACCTACGCCAAATAAAATTTAGTGATCACTTTACATGACTCTAGATAGACTTCCAACTCGAATTTCCTAAGTCAATGTAACTTAATCAACTATTACATTTGCTATGAGAATATAATTACAATTTTAATTCTCAATTTAATTCAAGGAAAAATTAAATTGGAATTTATTGTTGCTAATTTTAACATAATATACTTGCAAGGAATGAAATACCTGGAATAAAAACCCTAACCTATTGCAGAAAATTAATGACAAAGAAATAAACCTAGTCTAGCTGCATAAAGTAATTATCATGAATTCAATCCTAAACTACTACATTCAAACGAAAGCTTATTCTAATGACAAAATTCACTAAATGCTTCAAGAAATAACAATGTAATCTATCTCTGTGCTATTAAATTCATGAACTCAACAACTAAACCTAATTATATAAATAAATTCCAGTGATGGAAAGAAAGGTCCTAAGTGATCTGTGATCTTCCTCAAGCTTGGTTTCAAGGCCTAGGAGATGTTTTGAAGGTTGAAGAAGCAAAAATAAGGCTTAAAGGGAAATTTTGGTCAAGTTCTGATGGGTTCTGCATGGTGCTACAGGATGCTACAAGATTACTATAGGATGTTACAAGATTACCTTGTATTTCTACAGGATCGAATCTAAGAGCATTCCAAGGACTTAGAAGGTGATATGAATATGAGGAAGGATGGTAGAAAGTGGGAGAAGGATATGGGAGTCCTTTCCAAGCTTATTACTCATGATTAGGAGACCATATTACACAAGGAGGGAATGCAAACAATGGCCTCTAACAAATCTATCTTAGATTTTTTATATGCAGACCGCTTGAAGGAGTTGATGAGAATGAAAGGAGGGTGTTGATGGAAGGTTTACAAATGAAAATGATAATTCTCTTCCCTGCAAACCAATAGTATTACCTGCACAACAGAAGGTTACTCAACTTTGCAAAACATCAAAGCCTTAAGAATGCCACCAATATTAATTGCGGAAAATCAAACTAGAAAGGAAAGGATGAGTTGAATTTTAATAAAGATCTATCTATTACATCAAAAGAAAACCTATATTTTTGTGCTTTCGAATATAAATTCCACAACGACAATTTCCAAGAGAGATGATTGACAAATCTACAAAGATAACCTTTTACATAAACAAAGCTTACAAAGAAGAAAACATTGCTAAACTAAGTACATAAGAGAAAATACATAGTAAAAATGTATAGAGGAGACAGACTAGAATGTTTGGGTTTGGCCCCAACCCAAGCGAACTCAACCCTCTAGAACACACTCAGACTGAAGGCAACAAAATACTTTTCATTGACCTCAACAAGTGCTCAGTACATGATATGGAAATTGAAATGATAAGTGCAAGCTCCTAGCGTTAGGAGTCACTATGCTCCTCTATAAAGTCAAATCCTACTGAGCTCTTGGGATACTTTATTTATACAAAATGAGTGAGGGGAGCAACCTCCTTTGAAGGAGGATTGCTTCCCTCCAAAATCCCTATAAAATTGGATCTACTATCCTGAGATCCTCATAGTCTCTAAGTGTGGTAGTTTTCCAATAGACAACTGAGTTGTTGGCTAGTTAATGCAAGGAACGAGCCTCCTACATTCCCTCCAATTGGTATTCAATGAAATTATGCACAGTAAATACTCTTTTTCTTGCACATTTAAAATGTTAGGCCACATGATATAATAATATTCCTTAATCTCCTTAATAAACACATTATATTCCAAAAAGGTGTTATCAAATGTAAACAGAGAGGTAAATGTATGCTGAAGGATGGCCAAATGGGCCTTCATCTATACCTATTTAGGAGGCCCATCACACTTGTTCGAACATCCTTCCATGCATGAAGTCACCAAATAGGCCTGGTTCCCTTTCTCCCCTCTTTTGTTGGAATCCCCTCCAATTCAATTCTAAATGAACCTAAAATTATCCAAATAAACCATCACAAAGTGATTAAAAGAAAAAAAGGGAGTAGGATAAACAATTATAGATAGATATTGGAAAAAAACTAAAGAATTAATTTAATTGGTGCACTATTGAGACTGGCTTAATAATAGATCTAAGGGATTATATCAAGGATCTAGAAGAAAAAAGAAAAAAATCTTTTGGACTAGGAAACGGAGGGATGAATGAAGAGTATAGTCCTCTCGCTACAAGTTGGAGATGAAAACACGAAATATTTTCACACAATAGAAAATCACTAGAAGTTTTTAAACACTATTTCGAAGATAAAACGCCTTGATGGAATTGTTGCCTCGTCCTTCCAGGAGATATCCTCATAAAGTTGCATACATGTCAAATATATCTTTCACCAAGATAATAGAGGAATGATTAATAAAATATCAAAAGTGGTTGGTCTATTCTCTGATTTTTTCAATCAATAGGAAGATGCAAATCTTATTTCCAATGTATCTTCACACTTTTCAAAAAGGGAAGAGCCTTAGTCTGAACGACCTCCCTATTGAGTTCTACCTGGAATACTTTGATTTCTTAGGAATGATCTTTTAAGGGTTGTTGAATTTTCTAGAGCATCCGGCCAAACACTGGATCCCTTCAATATCACTTCCCTTGCCCTGATTTCAAAAGTGGATAATCCAAATTCTTTTGATCTCTTTAGACCCAAATCCTTTTTTAATTCCATATATAATATCATTTCCAAAATCATAGCTCATTACCTGAAAGACATCATTTCAAAACATATCTCCCTTGAATAATTTGGCTTTCTAGCAAGGCACCAAATTCGTGTAGTTATCGGCCTTGCCTAGCAAAGTCTGCACTCAATTCATATAAAGCACCAAAAAATGGTCTTCTATAAAGTGGACATCTCAAAAGCATTCAATAGGGTCAGTTGGATATATATCATACTTCTCTTGATTCACTTGGATTTTTCGCCATTTTTTTGTCTCTTGGGTACTAAATTATATCAATACCACATATCTTGCACTTCTAATAAGATGAGCGATCTACCCTTTCTTTAATGTGTGTTATGAGAAAAATTATCTTCTGCGGATAGAAGTGAATCCCCTAGGTCTAGTGGCTAACCTAGAAATAGCAAAAACCAAAAAGGACAATGTTTTCCTTAGAGAAATTAATAAATGGAGGAAAGACCTACTTCAAGTCCAATTCTAGTCTTCCTCTTCTCTTGACTTGTAGACTTTGAGTCTAGCTCCAATTACTATAAGTGGAACCTGCAAGACAATCAACATGAAAACTACAAGACATCCATAGCATAAACTAATATCTCAATCCAATGAGTCAAGTGGGCATTGAAATACATATCCACAAAATAGACACAAAGCATAGGAAAACAAAGCTTCTTGTAATAATGAAATCTAGGAGAAGATTACAACCCTTTTTACAGTTCTTCACAATGTAGAATCTCCCACCAGACTTGTCCTTCCTTAGCCACAAGGCAAGCCTTCAATAACAACTCAAGGATGATAATGGATCCTTAGGTAAAACAGTAGCATCAGGGCATAACTATGAGTCTCTAAAATCCAACCCATACTCTATGGGAGGCAGTGAATTTATAAGATAAAAGTGGTAGTTTAGGGTTTACCAATCTAGGCTTGACATCCACATATGAAGTAGGATAATCTCTAGGGTTAAGAGATAAGACATCCAAGATAGGATAGGATAGGAATTCGATATCTCTATCCATGGTAAATGGTTAAAACCACCTTAGAAGCTTCTAGAAGAAGAAGTTTCATAAATATTTTTTATTTTTTCCTGATATTATAGAACCATCACACCTGAAGTGTAGAGAAACTTGTGTTTGTTACTGCAGTTGCTCAATTATGAAACATGTGGCCATCACAGGTGGAATCAAAGGCAGGATGCGTTCAGACCAAAAATGAGTTTCTGAGTTGATAATCCCGTAATCCTTATAATTTTGGATAGTCAATGCTTAGGGATTTGAAAAGGGGTAATGACAAAGTGTTAAGGATGTTGATTGATTCAGGTTTTCAGGTCATTTGAGTGAATGTGACAAAATTACTTGTAACAATGTGGAGAGAGGTATTTGTTAGGGATTCATGTTATCTCCTATACTTTTTTCTACTAGTTGCATAAGATCTTGGTAGGCTCATAGCGAATCGAAAACACAAGGCACATTATAAAGGCATATTCATCACTCGTCATTTTTGTTTGAATCATAGTCTTTATGGATGATATATTCATCTTCTATGATGGTAATCTAGTATATATAATACTTAAAGGCTCTTTCTGTTACCTTCACAAAGGCCAAAGGCATGATTATAAATCTCTCAAAATATTTTCTTCACGGGTGGGGATTGACTGTTGAAGAAAAACACCAACTTGGGATCCCATTTTCTACTCCAAGTGGTGGAGATAAATCATGGCCTAAAATACTTTGGTTTTATCCTAAGCCCAACTAGTATACAAAATCTGATTGGCATGAGTTACTTGGAATGGTAGAAAAATGAATATGAGTCTAGTGCAATAAATGGCTCTGTAGGGAAGGCAGACTAGTTCATTATAAATTAGTTATAGAAGCCATTTCAGTACATTAGGCCTTCCTAACCTAGATTCCCATTGGAATCCTTCATAAAATTCATTATAACATACTCCCATTCCACCCCCTTAAAGGATTATCGGGTTGAGAAATGTGTTACCTATTTGACCTAATCCCCAACGTTTATTATGGAGATGGGGTTAGCAAAAAACATCATTTTTAGAAATCTATGAAATTTAATTCTGACACCACCATTGCAACCATCTCATCAACAGCTTTCCTGTTACCACTCTATAATTTTCCGAGGTTGCAAAATAGAACCACATAGGTAACCAAAAACCAATTTGGAAGCTGGGATCTACCCTCCCAACTTCAAAGAGGGATCTCTCTATCAGATTTTACGTTGTTGTACTTAGATATTAGGCTAGTTATGAGAGTTCAGAGTTTGATTTTAAAATTGATTGGTTGATTAAATGTGTGAAACTTCCATTGGGCTATGGAGTCTACATCTTACTGTGGATCTATTTCAAATTTTCAAAGGAGTTTCACAAGGCAAGGTAGTTGAACTAACTGGATCCTTTATGTCTAAATGAAATGAAATAGAAGAAAATATATAGGTTCAATTGAAGTTAAAGAGCAGTTAAGAATTATTTAACATGGTATCAAAAGAAAACATTTAAATTATCCATAGCCAAAATTAGAGTGTATCTTTCAACAAATTATGTTCATCAACTTTCTATAAAATAATTCAAATTTAAGAAAACATAAGCATGGAAACAAAGGAATAAATACATAGACAGTGAAAGAAGCACTTCACCAAATAGTCCAACACATGAATCCTATGAAGAATGTCCCTTTTATTGCTAATCATCCTATCAAATGAAAAAATAAAATAGTGTTCTCGAATGCAAAAATCAACCCTTGATACTTCAAAAAGAGAAGTATTTATAAGTTTATTTATAAAATATCATGAGATCTTATGCTAAACTAATATCAAATCCCAAAAAGGAATTGATTTACAAAATTTTCTCTAATAATATTTGGAAAATATCAATAAAATCTATTACAAACAATATCTACCAAAAACATGTAGATATTTCCCAAAATATAACTAAGTAATAGGAAGTCTATACTATTTATGATCTTATGTTTAGAATTTAAAGTGAATTTTTGTTGACTATGGCTATTTCTGGAAAAATCCTGCATAATAAACTAAATATAAGATAATATCTCTAATTTTCCTGCTAGAAACTTTGAACTGCCTGCAAGTATTGTGCATTCAAATCTAGAATTGGTTTACTGATTGTTCGAAATCTAGTGTTTCTGGGCATTTTGGTGGTGATTTGGCTTTTGAATGAGAAATGTCGTTTGTCTTGCTCGCAAATGTTTGTGTTGTCCCTCTTTCTACTGCATTATGTTTGATGACTGTGGTGTGGAATATATGTTGTTGGAAGGGTGTTATCCCTCTCTCTACTGTATTCTGTTTGATGAATGTGGTGTGGAATATATGTTGTTGGAAGGGTCTCGTTGTCTTCTGTGTCCTTTTGCTTCTTGTTGCTTTTCATCATGTCATTAGTGTCACAAAATATTTTGGATATAATATATATATATATATAGATATATATATATAATATATATATTATATATATATATATATATATAATATATTGTATTCTGTTTGATGAATGTGGTGTGGAATATATGTTGTTGGAAGGGTCTAGTTGTCTTTTGTGTCTTTTGCTCTCTTGTTGCTTTTTCATCATGTCATTAGTGTCACAAATATTTTTGGATATATATATATATATTATATATATATATATATATATATTATATATATTATTAATATTTCCAAAATATTTTGTTTAAACTTTTGAATGAAATTCATAATTAAAATTGGACATATTCATGTGAATGTTTTAACAAACCATGTGATGTTTATCCTTTGCCTTCATAATATTTCCAAAATATTTTGTTTAAACTTTTGAATGAAATTCATAATTAAAATTGGACATATTCATGTGAATGTTTTAACAAACCATGTGATGTTTATCCTTTGCCTTCCTATGTAAATTCATTTTACATGTACCTCAAAATTCCTTTTACCCTGTAGAATATTTGGATAAATTTTCAAAACCATTTGTTGTTTTCAAAACCATGGCTTGTTTGTGTTGTTTTTTAATATTTATATTTTTATCTTGACTTTTATCCCTGTAAAAACAAAAATATCTTGCTTCTTTGTAAAAACTCATTTTTACTTCTCATCTTATGTGTAAAACTTGTTTACATGAAGCTCCTTTTTTTTCACATGTGCATTACTTTCATGAACATATGATTGCAAAATCTTAAATGTACTTTCTCTTGTAAATTCCTTGCATCCGTGAATTTATTTTTACCTTTTTCTTCTCACCTGTCCATTACTTTGATGAACATGTGATTGCAAAATTTTCATTGTACTTTCTCCCTTGTGTCCGTGAATTTCATTTTACCTGTAGCTATAAAATTATTTTTTATTTCACCCACTTATGTGAATTTCCTCTAAAATCTTGTTTCAGTTTATCTCTTTCACTCAACCTCCCATTCACATAGCCTTTATTTTATAGTAGTATGAAGTTTCATTCCCGCCATATTATAAAATTCAAAACAATATAGTTAATGGTTTTCAGAGGGGGTAAGGTAGTAAGAGGTTTGGGGGGTTCCTTGTTTAATATGCACATATCTCAAGGGCTTTAATGTTGGAGGAGAATTAATGCATGAGTGTGGGGTGAGCCATAGGCTTTGACTTTTGGATGTATAATGAATAAACAAATTTTAGAATATGTTTTTTTAGAGTTTAGATTTATTCATTATTTTTTGAATTAATTTTAATAATTCAAAATAAATGATTTCTCACTTTTGCCTTTTTCTATGCTTTCTGGTGCAGACTTCAACTTACTCTTCCCTTTGATCCACTAATTGGATTTGAGTGCATGATACGCAGAAAGCTACTTCTGAGCTCTTTCTGATGAAAATACCTGTAGTCTGTAGTCTGATCTAATCTAACATTTATATGCAAAAATCTCCCTAAATCTTAGTACTTGGTGTCATTTTAGAAATAATTTGTAGAATAAAACATTATTTACATCTCTCAAACCCACATAATCAGGTAAAACAATAAATCATCCTATAAAATTTATAGGACCCTAACAGTGGCTCCAATGGGGATGACATCATCCTCCCTGTGAAGTGCCAATAACATCATAGACTAGTATCCTGATCAATTGGGTTGATCTGAAATCTGCAACTTGTTCTACCATAAAATATTTGCAACTGAAAAACTCTTAAACTCAAATCAAAACCATTCTGCTCACTAAAAACTAAAATCTAAAATACACTGAACCAAAATCTGAAATGAAATATGAAACTGAAACTGGATAAGAATGTTTTTAAAAATGCTCAAACCATGGAGTGTATTTGCATAGTGCTACCTACCCTATACTTCTCAAAATCATGTTGAATCAAATAATACAAAAATGCCAATGAAGTTAGTCATGTAGCTGCTAAAACAAGTGGTTTTCTTGACTGCTTGTTAGAAAAATCAAAAGGACAGCTTGACTTTTTGTCCATAAAATCAAAGTTGTAGAGTGCGATGGCAACTATTGTTGGATCTGGTCATGAAAACATGATTAAACACTTGAGCTAAAAAGAACCTCCATGTAGTTTTCTATAGGATCAGTAAAGGCATGATTAATTAGTTTACCTTGCGGGCCTTCATTGGCCGATTGAGCATGGAAGATTTCATCAGTTGTATTCTCAAGGTTAAACCATGATTCCAATTGTTCAATTTCTGCCTTATGTTCAAAAACAAAACTCTCATCCTTCTGCAAATCAAAAGGCAATACAATCTCCTCTTGTTTTGGAGAAGGAAGATTTTCCAAGAATTGTTTAGGATCTCGAAAATTATAGGAGTGAATCTGAAAATCCAAAAGTTCAATATCCTTCTCGAATCTTTCAGCAACTACCTTAAGAAAACAAAATTTACTTTCAGGAGAAAATTTGCTCGATTTCAAACAAAGAAACACGATGGTTGAAAAATCTTCATCAATTTGAAAATCGACTAATTTATCTGACTTCTTTTAAAACTTCGCAAGATAGAGGCTTTGCCACATACCCTGTCATCTCGTTTAGCAAAAATTGATCAACTTGTAGTGGAGTCACCATGAATGCTCTAAAATCTGGATTCTTTGATAATGGAGTCACCCTAAAAACTTTGAAGCTCTGGATACTTTGAACATGGAGTCGCTAGGTGAATGATACAACCTTCTTGTGTCTGATCACTGTCCACCATCAGTAATCAGATCTAGAACTTGATTTGCTTTTCTTAGGAATCTGAAATGTTTAGGTACCCAGTATGGTCGCCATAATGTGAGCACTCTATAATTTTTCGAGGTTGCAAAAGAGAACCGCGGAGGTAACCACAAAACCACTTTGGAAGTTGGGATCTAGCCCTACCAGCTTCAGAGAGGGATCTCTCTATCAGATTTAACTTTGTTTTATTTAGATATTAGGCTAGTTATGAGAGTTTGAAGTTTGATTTTACAATTGATTGGTTGATTAAGTGCCTGAAACTTCCATTAGGCTATGGATTCTACAGCTTAACGTGGATCTGTTTCAAATTTTCAAAGGAGTGTCACAGGCCAAGGTAGTTGAACTAACTGGATCCTTTATGTTTAAATGAAATGAAATAGAAGAAAAGATATAGATTCAATTGAATTTAAAGAGCAGTTAAGAATTCTTTAACATGGTATCAGAAAAACACATTTAAATTATCCACAGCCAGAATCAGAGTGTATCTTTCAACAAATTATGTTCATCAACTTTCTATAAAATAGTTCAAATTTAAGAAAACATAAGCATGGAAAAAAAGGAATAAACACATAGACAGTGAGAGAATAACTTCACCAAATAGTCCACCACACGAATCATGTGAAGAATGTCCTTTTTATTATTGATCAGCCCATCAAATGAAAAAGTACAATAGTGTTTTGGAATGCAAAAATAAACCCTTGATACTTCAAAAAGAGAAGTATTTATAAGTTTATTTACAAAATATCATGAGACCTTTTGCTAAACTAATATCAAATCCCAAAAAGTAATTGATTTACAAAATATTCCCTAATAATCTTTGGAAAAATCTGAATAAAATTTATTACAAACAATATCTACCAAAAACATGTTGATATTTCACAAAATATAACTAAGAAATAGGAAGTCTATACTATTTTATTTATGATCTTTTGTTTAGAATTTAAAGTGAATTGTTGCTGACTATGGCTATTTCTGGAAAAGCCTTGCATAATAAACTAAAGATAAGATAATATCTCTAATTTGCCTGCTAGAAATTCTGAATTGCCTGGAAGTATTGTGCATTCAAATCTGGAATTGGTTTACTGACTGCTGGAAATCTATTGTTTCAGGGCATTCTGGTGGTTACTGGGCCTTTGAATGAGCAATGTTGTTTGTCTTGTTGGCAGATATTTGTGCTACCCCTCTTTCTACTGCATTATGTTTGATGACTGTGGTGTTGAATATATGTTGCTGGAAATCTGTTGTTTCAGGGCATTCTGGTGGTTACTGGGCCTTTGAATGAGCAATGTTGTTTGTCTTGTTGACAGATATTTGTTCTACCCCTCTTTCTACTGCATTATGTTGATGACTGTGGTGTTGAATATATGTTGCTACCCCTCTTTCCACTGCATTATGTTTGATGATTGTGGTGCTGAATATATGTTGCTGGAACGGTCTCGTTGTATTATGTGTCCTTTTGCTTCTTGTTTCTTTTCATCATGTCATTAGTGTCACAAAATATTTTGGAAAAATATATATTTTTAAAATAATATTTCCAAAATATTTTGATTAAAGTTTTGAATGAAATTCATAATTAAAATTTGACATATTCATATGAATGTTTTAACAAACCATGTGTTGTTTATCCTTTACCTTCCTCTAAATTCATTTTACATATACATGTAAAGGCCTTTTACCTGTGTAGTATACAAAAATATCCTTCTCTAAAACTCATTTTTACTTGTCCTCTCATCTGTAAAACTCGTTTACATGAAGCTCCTTTTTTTTCTCCCCTTTGCATTACTTTCATGAACATATGATTGCAAAATATTCATTGTACTTTCTCTTGTAAATTCCTTGCATCTGATTTCATTTTACCTGTAGTTGTAAAATCAACTGACACCTTAGCCTGTCATTTTATTTCACTCTACTTTTTTTTCTCACCTATGCATTACTTTCAAGAACATATGATTGCAAAATCTTCATTGTACTTTCTCTTGTAAATTCCTTGCACAGTGAATTTCATTTTACCTATAGATGTAAAATCATTTTACACCTTAGCCTGTCATTTCATTTCACCCCCAACTCATTTTTACTTGTCCTCTTATGTGTAAAACTCATTTACATGAAGCTCATTTTTTTCTCACTTGTGCATTACTGTAACACATACTACAAAGAAAAAAATCTTCATTAAGAATTCGTAATTAATCCTTCTACCTTACTCTATATAATACAATGATTAGTGTACTTAACTGTATCATTGATAACATGAGTGTATTTGAGTTTATTAAAGGTTTGGGATTAGATAATAAATACATCCCTCTGCATGGCTTATCTACATGTCGCCTTGGTTGAACTCCACCTGTCCTTACCTCGATAGTGGTAATGACTCTCCCGCCTGTCACTTGGGTTCGAGTTAATGCTATGGGTGTGAAAGTTAATGCCGAGTCCAACCTATGCAGGGTACTCCGGGCATTGAACACGTAACCCTTTCCATTCGTAAACCCTAACCTTACCTCGTTATTCTATTTTTCTCTTTTGGTGGAGAGAATGGTTGCAGCTCTGTGATGAGCTATGAGTGCAACTGGTTATGGGGGTTTTGCTTTCTCCTCAGCTCAGACATTAGATACCATCTAATGGATCAGGGTTTAAGGGACTAACGCTGACAATCAAACTTCGGTGATGAGGTAAACTGGCCAACTGATACAATACTTATTCTATTTCATTATCTTCCTTTTTCCCTTCGAATGTCACTGATAACAGACTATTTTACAGGTTTGCTCATTGTGGATAGTTTCGGTTCTTCCCTTGGCCCGGTGAACGAACAGAGATACCCTTCTGTAGCGAAACCCAGGTTTTCCCTACTACTGAGTTAATAAGAGCTCCATTTCCTTCTGATAGATTATGGTTTGACATTTTGTTTCTAGGTTATCAGGTCTGCAAGGCTCCATCAATAGCAAAGTTCCTTCCAGGTATAGATAGAGTAGCATAGATTTTTAAGTGTTTATATGCAAGGTTGATAATCCAAACAACTAACCTATGATGGGTTTTGATGGGTTTACAGGTACAGTTTGATACAGTTCCCGGAGTCAATGTGCCTTCAAAAAGGAACTATACCAGAACTAATTCGAAAGTTATTTGCTATGAATACCAGTTGGTCTAAATTAACAAATTGACAATATGATTTGGGTACTAGATTTTAAACTACTAAGATTAGATTTAGCTTAACATTGAAGGGTGGGAGGGTTTGCTGGCTCTCGGCACGGCAAAACCCTCCCCGTAACCCGAAATTCATATTTGTTAAAAGGGATGTTGATCTGGTTGTAGCCATTTTCTTATTCATAGCTTGGCTGCACAAACCTTACTGTAAGATTTTGAATGGATTTGAACTATAATAATTTATAGTTATCATTTTATGGCATACGCTGCCCAACCATGCTACTCTGTTTCTTGGTTTGGTGTGAAGGTTTGTATGAATTTATATGGATAACCCTCGCCAAGTCTCGGCCTTGCTGTGGACAAGCCGGGTAGGGAATCGGTCTCCATTGATTCCATAGATAGTGTTTATATGTATAAATTCCTAGATTAGAATGTCATATTTATTGAATGAATGTGGGTTTATGCCGGGAGTTCTGAATGGTGGAATACTTTAATAATGGAATACTGGTTATTGCTCTTGAGGATATCTGGTATATGTGTTAACTATTCTTACTCTCTCTTTTTTATTATAGGAGATAACCTGTTAGAGAATAAGAAAATTCTCAACTGTATAATGAGTCTCGAATGTATGTTGAATCTCGAGTATTTAATGAATCAAGGTATATATTGAATCTGAATTTTTCATATTTTTACAACCAAAAGGTATTTATACTTTCAGGTTGAGCTGGGCCTTTCTCTGTTAAGGAAAGCGTGATTATTCTAGTTTTGGTGATTCAGTACTACTGTAGACAGATAAATTTAGTTTTCCATTTCATAGATATATAAAATTAACAGAGTCTAAGTCATTATTACATCTCTACTATGCTTACATCTGTCTATAATACAGCAATGTATTCCTTAGATTTGTAAAGTTATAATTCTATACAGTTTAGTTTCATTCATAATATAAAATTAGGAAAAGATATGAAATCAATCCTTTTCTATGATGGATACAACATAATATACAACAGGTTACTCATAATCAGCAATACCTAGCTTAGAGACAGAAGAAAAAATGAATCATTTACTCCTAGTTATACACCATTTCAACTGTCAATAATAAGTATAAATTTTGGTACTTATCTATTTTCAAATTATTTAACACTGCGCAATTAATATTCCTTCTGGAAGGTCACACCACCCATCCATGAACTTGGAAATCAAGTCCACGGTCCCCCACCGAGCACTTCCTACTCCTAACAGTTTGAACTAAAAGCAGTCAGGTGTCTTGGGCGTCAGGACTACTGTCCAGCCTCAAGTCGCACACCCATTCGACTGTTTGCCATAGTTAACCTCTTCCCACTAGTATCTCTACCCAGCTCAAGGAAAAATTCTCACAGCCCCCACTGCTCCTTTCCCATCCCCTTTTGGCGAAAGGGATGGCAACCATTTGTAACTATTCGAGGAGTTGTTATAACTGTTTTGTATTCAATTTCATTTAATTAACACTATTCAATTTCTTTAAACAAAAAATGTCATGATACTTGGCTTTTCTAGCCTTAACTTCTTAATAAAAGGTTATAAGTTCTGCATAAAACTTGGTAAAAATAAAAGTAATTATGGTGCAACAAAAGGGTGTTACAGCTCTACCCCCTTATGAGGAACACCATCCTTAGTGTTCTTCTAAGAAAATAATGTCGAGTAGGCTTGCAGCATGATCTCCTCTTCTTCCCAAGTGGCCTCCTCTGGGCCAAAGTGCCTCCATTGAACTTTAACCTGGGGGATGGTTCACTTCCGTAAGTTGGTTTCTCTCCGATCTAGAATAAAAAGAGGCTCTGCCAGGAACTCTCCCTTGGCCTCAACCTGCACAAATTTATAATTGATATTTAGAATTGCGCCAAACAGCAATTTTGACATCACATATTCATATGTTTGTATTACCTGTATATTTTTCCAGTTAATTATATGTTGAGGGTTGTATACATATTTTTTTGCAAGGATACATGGAAGATAGTGTGAACCCAGATGTGACCCGGAAGTGCTAATTTATATGCCACTGGCCCGATTCATTCCAGAATTTGGAATGGTCCACAATATCGAGGTGCCAGTTTAGCACAGCCCTTACACTGTACAGTGCTTTTCCGGGGTTTAACTGTCAAGTATACATGATCCCCTATCTGGAATTATTTATGAATCCTCTTTTTATCAACATAAACCTTTTCCCTATCTTGCGCGGCCTTTAAGTTCTGGCAAACCTTTTTCACTGTGGCCTCCATTTCTGCTAACATATCCGGACCCAATGCTAACTTATTAACCGGGTTATTCCAGTCTGTCGGTACCCGACACTTCCTCCCATATAGTACCTCAAAAGGGCTTATCCCCAAAGACTCGTGATGGCCATTGTTATACGCAAACTCTACTAAATGCAGGTAATCCTCCCACTTGTGGGGTTGCGGCATAATGAACATCCTTAACATATCTTCGAGGAATTGGTTTACTCGTTATGTTTGGCCATCCGTTTGCAAATGGTAAGTGGTACTAAATTGAATCTGAGTACCCAACCCCGTGAATAGGGATTTCCAAAATGTGGATGTAAATTTTACATCTCTTTCGAAAATCACAACCTGGGGTATTCCATGTAATCGAAATATTTCCTTCATGAATATATTTGCAATCCCTATTGTCTTTTAGGTGGATTTCACGGGTATGAAATGGGTTGTTTTATTCGGCTTATCCACTACCACCATAATTGAATCATACCACTTTCTAGTGCGGGGTAGTCCTACAATAAAATCTAGAGTGACCATCTCCCATTTCCATTTAGGAATAGGTAACGGTTAAAGGAGACCCGCGGGATGTTGATGCTCTGCCTTTACTAACTGACACTCTAGACACTTGGATAAGTATTTTGCAACATCCTTTCTTAATCTTGGCCAGAAGTAACTTTTTCGGATAGTTGTTAAAAGTTTCTGATATCCTGAATGGGCAGCACAAGGCTTCCTGTGAAATTCATCCAATAATAATTGCTTGACATAATTTTGATTGGGAACATAAATTTTGTTTCTGAATGTTAGAAATTCATCAAAAGTTATATCATAATCAGACTGTTTTCCCTTTTTCCGATCTTCTGTTGGTTGCTGCAGCGAAAAAGTGTATTCCAAATCTTTGAGGGATGCTTCCTTGATAATTTCAAGGAGGTTAGATTGTGCTTGACTGAGTTGTATTTCATAGATGCAATGCATTTTTTTTCTTAATGCATTAGCCACCCTTTTTTCTTTACCTTTAAGGTGCTTCATATCAAAGTCGAATTCACTTAGAAATGTGGTCCATCGAGCCTGCCAAGCATTCAAACTTGACTGATTAAAAAAATTTGTTAAATTGTTGTGATCAGTTAACAGTAGAAATTTATTTCCTAAAAGGTAGTGCCGCCACATTTTAAGTGTGTGTACAACTGTTATTAACTCTAGATCATAAGCAGAGTATCGTTGTTCATAGTCTTTCAATTTATGTAATTCATATGCTATGACCTTTCCTTCTTGAGTTAATACTCCACCAACTCCTTCCTTACTTACACCTGTGCAAACAACGAATGATTTTTCTGGTTCTGCTACTTTTAACACTAGTACACTGGTGAGCAACTACTTCAACTGCTCAAAACTCTATTGACATTTTGTTGTCCAATGGAAAGCATGCCCCTTTTTCTGTAGGGAGGTCATAAGAAAAGCTATTTTTGAAAAAAATGTAATGGATCGACAGTAATAACCCACCAAGCCCAAAAAGGATCTAATATCTGCAACATTTTCCGGGGTTGTCCATTCCATTATCATTTCGATCTTCTTTGGGTCAACCGCTATGCCTTCAGCTAATATAACATGACCCAAGTACTGAATTTTATCTTTGTAAAAATCACACTTTCTATACTTAGCATATAGCTAATTTTCTCGCAAAAATTGCAACACTATTCTTAAGTGTTGTTCGTGCTCCTCCTGATTTTTTTGAATAAATTAATATATCATCAATAAAAATCAGCACAAATTTATCTAGGAAAGGCTGAAATATGTTTTGCATCAGGTTCATAAAAGTATTTGAGGTGTTTGTAAGGCCGAAAGGTAGTACGACGAACTCGTAATGACCGTAGCGAGTTCGGAAGGCAGTCTTACAAATATCCTCGTCCTTTATTCGGATTTGGTGATCACTGGATCTTAGATCAATCTTAGAGAATACACTAGCCCCTTGCACTTGGTCAAATAAGTCGTCAATCCGAGATAGAGGATATCTATTTTTGACAGTGATTTTGTTTAGTTGTCGGTAGTCAATGCACAACCTTAAAGTCCCATCCTTCTTTCGAACAAACAGCAAAGGGGCTCCCCCATGGTGATACATTGGGATGAATGTACCCTTTGTCTAAAAGCTCCTACAACTGCATATTGAGTTATGTTAACTCAGGGACGCTCATGCAGTAAGGGGCTTTTGAAACTAGGGCTGCTCCAAGTATGAGTTCGATAGTAAAATCGATGTCACGTCTAGGGGGCAACCCGAGAATAGTTTCCAGAAATACATCCATAAATTCTTGGATTACAGCAATGTTTTCTAAAGAAGTCATCTTGTTTCTGTCATTAGAGTATCCTACCTTAACAGCGTAAATTTGGCAACCCTTTCTAGTGCATTTTCCAAGCTAGTTAGCAGTGATGGCGCATAACTTCATGCTTTTCTTGATTCCTTGAATTTCTTTCCTTTGCCCCAATTTGGTAAGGTAGTTCACAGATTTATTTTTACAATCCACTAAGGACCAACGTCCTTCTAACTAGTCAATTCCTATCAATACATCGTAGGAACCTAGGGGCAATATATTTAGATCAACATGAATGAGCTGCCCTGAAACTATGATGGGATAGTTTTTTGATTTGGCAGACACCTTCCACTTAGCTCCAGTGGCTAGTTGTACCAGTCAGGGTTTCTTATATTTGCTATTGGGAAGATGAAATTTTTCTACCACCTTGGGACTAATATAACTCAAGCTTGCACCTGGATTGAATAAAAAAGAAACAGGTTTATTAGCAATCATACCTTCGCACTCAATCATGGTGGGCTGGTATTCTGCCTGATGGTCATCCAAAGCAGCATTAATTCTGGGCATACTCCTTGTTATATCTCCAACTGTGGAAGCTTCTTGCATGCTAGAAAGTTGTTCAGTTCGAGCCTTGTGCAGGCAATTCTTATAATAGTGAGATTCTCCATAGCCCTAGCATTGCAGAGGTGGCTTAGGTGGTTGTTTAGTCACAAGCTTATTAATTCCCTTTGTCTGTTTTCTTTCGGGGTATGCTAGAAACTTGGGCAGATTTCTGGTAAATTTTCCAAAGGTTCTCTATTGATTATTCTGACCATTTCCTAACTTTTGTTTTCTATTTGGGGGTAAATTCCTCATTCTTCTACCTGAATTTCCTTCGGGTGCCTCATTTTTCTATTTCATCTGCTGGTAACAGATACGGGCTTTTCACACCGCATCTTCCATCGACCTCATATAGTCAAATTCCAACTTCCCCTTCATGAAATTAGGCAGACTGCTGATAAACCGCTAAATTTTTTATTTTTCCTCCTGCATGAATGGAACATATCATAACAAGGAGGTGAACCGCTTCAGATATTCGTCCATAGTCAAGGTTCCCAACCTTAACTCATGGAACTCCTTCACTTTTTCATTGTAGTAACGCTCAGTTAAGTATTTATCCTTAAAATGTTTCTGGGATTCTTGCCACGTCACCTGTTCTTCATCAATCTTACTCATTGTTTTGATTTCTTCCCACCAAAGAGTGGCCTTTCCCCGTAACTGATAAATTGCTAATCGTGCCTTGAGCTTGGTAGTATATTCATAAATCTAGAAATATTTCCCCATATGAATCAGCCATGCTTCGGCTGCTTCCTCGGATTCTCCTTCGAACAGTGATGGTTTTATTTTCTTAAACTCACCTTGTAACTCTGTCTTTTGTTTTTTGGTTTTCCTTTGGTCTAAAACATTATCTGAACGCCCTTCTTCATCCTCCTTATCCCCTTCTGTTGATTCGGCATTATCCTCACCATGGTGAGTTGTTGGTGTTCTTTCATTGTCCTCCGTACTGGGGTTTGGCCCTCGCTGATTATGTCGGTCAGACAGAGTCTTGAGAATCTTTTCTTGCTCTTGCCTCATGCGTTCATTATCTAACCTCAAATTTATCATTTTTGTACGTAGTTGATGCACTATTTCTAGCAGCACAGCATTAGCTTGCCGAGACTCTTCACCCAACTATATCCATATATCCGGATTGGCCTCTACATAAGGCACCTCTGGCGGGTTTGATCCTGGGGCTCCTCTGCATGTTGTGTACGGACTATTGTCTCTGTCTTTGTGTTCACATTTACCAACTCAATTTTTTATTGCATAATTTAAGCATGATAGTGCTTAATTTTATTTTTTCTGTGTATTATCTAACCCACAAGCCTCAGTGTACGAACCTAGGCTCTAATACCATTTGTAACACATACTACAAAACAAAATCTTCATTAAGAACTCGTAATTAATCCTTCTACCTTACTCTATATAATACAGTGATTATTGCACTTAACTGCATCATTGATAACATGATTGTATTTGAGTTTATTAAAGGTTTGGGATTAGATATTAAACAAATCCCTCTGCGCGTCTTATTTACATGTTGCCTTGGTTTAACTCCACCTGTCCTTACCTCGATAGTGGCAATGACTCTCCCGCCTGTCACTTGGGTTTGAGTTAATGCTACGAGTGTGAAAGTTAATGCAGAGTCTGGCCTATGCAGGGTACTCTGGGCATTGAACACATAACCCTTTCCATTCATAAACCCTAACCTTACCTCGTTATTCTATTTCGCTGTGCCGGTGGAGAGAATGGTTGCAGCTCTGTAATGAGTTGTGAGTGCAACAAGTTATGGGGGTTCTGCTTTCTCCTCAGCTCAGACATCAGATATCATCCGATGGATCAGGGTTTAAGGGACTACAGCGGACAGTCAAACTTTTGGTGACGAGGTAAATTGGCCAGTTGATACAATACTTATTCTATTTCATTATCTTTCTTTTTCCCTTCGAACATCACTAATAACAGACTATTTTACAGGCTTTCTCATTGTGGATGGTTTCAATTCTTCCCTCGGCCTAGTGAACGAATAGAGATACCTTTCTGTAGCAAAACCCAGGTTTTCCATACTACTGAGTTAATACGAGCTCCATTTCCTTCTGATAGATTATGGTTTGACATTCTATTTCTGGGTTATCAGGCTTGCGAGGCTCCATCGACGTCACAGTTCCTTCCATGTATAGATAGAGTAGCATAGATTTTTAAGTGTTTATATGCAGGGTTGATAATCCATACTACTAACCTCTGATGGGTTTTACAGGTAACAGTTTGATCATGTTCCCGAAGTCAATGTGCCTTCAAAAAGGAACTATACCAGAACTAATTCGAAAGTTCTTTGCTATGAATACAAGTTGGTCTAAATTCACAAATCGACAACATGATTTGGGTACTAGCTTTTAAACTGTTAATACTAGATTTAGTTTAACGTTGGAGGGTGGGAGGGTTTGTTGGCTCTTAGCATGGCCAAACCCTCACCATAACCCAAAATTCATGTTTGTTAAAAGGGATGTTGAATATGTCATCTGGTTGTAGCAATTTTCTTATTCACAGCTTGGCTGCACGAACCTTACTGTAATATTTTGAATGGATTTGAACTGTAATAATTTATAGTTATCATTTTATGGCATACGTTGCCCAACCATGCTACTCTGTTTCTTGGTTTGGTCTAAAGGTTTGTATGAATTTATATGGATAACCCTCGCCAAGTCTCAACCTTGCCATCAACAAGCCAGGTAGAGAGCCGGTCTCCGTTGATTCCACAGATAGTGTTTATATGTATAAATTCCTAGATTAGAATGTCATGTTTATTGAATGAATGTGGGTTTATGCCGGGAGTTCTGAATGGTGGAATACTTTAATAATGGAATACTGGCTATTTCTCTTGAGGTTATCCGGTCTATGTGTTAATTGTTCTTGCTCCCTTTTTTTATTATAGGAGATAACCTGTTAGAGAATAAGAAAATTCTCAAATGTATAATGAGTCTCGAATGTATGTTGAATCTCAAATATTTAATGAATCAAGGTATATATTGAATCTAAATTTTTCATGTTTTTACAACCGAAAGGTATTTATACTTTCAGGTTGAGTTGGGCCTTTCTCTGTTACGGAAATCGTGATTGTTCTGGTTTTGGTGATTCGGTACTACTGTAGACAAATAAATTTATTTTTACATTTCATAGATATATAAAATTAACAGAGTCTAAGTCATTATTACATCTCTACTATGCTTACATCTGTCTATAATACAGCAGTGTATTCCTTAGATTTTTAAAGTTATAATTCTGTAAATTTTAGTTTCATTCATAATATAAAACTAGGAAAAGTTATGAAACCAATCCTTTTCTATGATGGATACAACAAAATATACAAGAGGTTACTGATAATCAGCAGTACCTAGCTTAGAGATAGAAGAAAAATTGAATCATTTAATCCTAGTTATACACCATTTCAACTATCAATAATAAGTATAAATTTTGGTACTTATCTGTTTTCTATTTATTTAACACTGTGTAATTAATATTCCTTTTGGAAGGTCTCACCACCTAGCCATGAACATAGAAACCACATCCACGATCCCCCACTGAGCACTTCCTACTCCTAATAGTTTGAACTAAAAGCAGTCAGGAGTCTTGGGCATCAGGACTATTTTCCAGCCTCAAGTCGCACCCCCATTTGACTGTTTGTGATAGTTAAACTCTTCCCACTGGTATCTCTACCTAGCTCAAGGAAAAATTCTCGAAGCCCCCACTGCTCCTTTCCCTTCCTCTTTTGGGGAAAGGGATGGCAACCATGTATAACTGTTCAAGGAGTTGTTATAACTATTTTGTATTTAGTTTCATTTAATTAACATTGCTCAATTTCTTTAAACAAAAAGTGTCATGATACTTGGCTTTTCCAACCTTAACTTCTTAACAAATATGTTAAGTGAAATTAAATGTTTCTAAGCTCTGCAGAAAACTTGGTAAAATAAAAGTAATTATGGTGCAACAAAAGGGTGTTACAATTACTTTCATGAACATATGATTGCAAAATATTCATTGTACTTCCTCTTGTAAATTCCTTGCATCCGATTTCATTTTACCTATAGTTGTAAAATCATTTTACACCTTAGTTTGTCATTTCATTTCACCCTACTTTTTTGATCCCCTGTGCATTACTTTCATGAACATATGATTGCAAAATCTTCATTGTACTTTCTCTTGTAAATTCCTTGCGTCTGTGAATTTCATTTTACCTGTAGCTGTAAAATTATTTTACACCTTAGCCTGTCATTTCGTTTCACCCACTTAGCCTTCCATCCATGAATTTTCATTGTACTTTCGCTTGTAAATTCCTTGCATCCGTGAATTTCATTTTACCTGTAGCTGTAAAATCATTTTACACCTTAGCCTGTCATTTCATTTCACCCACTTAGCCTTCCATCCGTGAATTTCCTCTAAAAGCTCATTTTACTTTATCATTTTACACCTTACCCTGTCATTTCATTTCACCCATTTAGCCTTCCATCCATGAATTTCCTCTAAAAACTCATTTCACTTTATCTCTTTCACTCACCCTCCCTCATTTCACCCACTTCACCTTCCATCCATGAATTTCCTCTAAAATCTTGTTTCACTTTATCTCTTTCACTCACCCTCCCATTCACATAGCATTTATTTCGTATTCGTATGAAATTCCATTCTCGACACATTATAAAAGTCAAAACAATACAGTTAATGGTTTTCGGAGGGGGGGTAAGGTAGTAAGAGGTTTAGGGGGTTTTTCAGAGGTAGGATAAGGTAGTAAGAGGTTTAGGGGGAGGGGGGTTCAATAAAATGTGAGGGTGACAGCTGTAAAGGAGGGTAAAAGTGAAAACCACTTTTCGGACCCCCCTTTGGTTAAATGTCAGAGGAGTGGGGGGGTCTGAAACAAATTTATAACCCTTCATTTTAATATGCACATATCTCGAGGGGAGGTTTAGGGGGAGGGCAGTTCGATAAAATGTGAGGGTGATAGCTATAAAGGAGGGTAAAAGTGAAAACCACTTTTTGGACCCCCCTTGGTTAAATGTTAGAGGGGTTGGGGGGTCTGAAACATATTTATAACCCTTCACTTTAATATGCACATATCTTGAGGCCTTTAATATTGGGGGAGAATTAATGCATGGGTGTGGGGTGCACCATAGGCTTTGACTTTTGGATGTATAATGAATAAACGAATTTTCATGTTTTTTTAGAGTTTACATTTATTCATCTATTTTTTGAATTAATTTTAATAATTTAAAATAAATGATTTCTCACTTTTGCTTCTGTGCTTTCTGGTGCAGACTTCAACTTACTCTTGCCTTTTATCTATAAATTGGATTTGAGTGCATGATATACCGTTGGAAAGCTACTTCTGAGCTCTTTCTGATTAAAATACCTATAGTTCGATCTTATCCAAACATTTATATGCAAAAATCACCCTAAATATTAGTACTTGGTGTGGCTTTGGAAATAATTTGCATTAAGAATTATTACTTACATCTCTCAAACCCACATAATCAGGTAAACAATAACTCATCCTATAAAATTAATTCAACTTACTCTTGCCTTTGATCCATGAATTGGATTTGAGTGCATGATATACCATTGGAAAGCTGCTTATGAGCTCTTTCTAATGAAAATACCTATAGTCTAATTTGATCCAAACATTTATATGCAAAAATCTCCCTAATCTTAGTACTTGGTGTCGCTTTGGAAATAATTTGTAGAGTGAATTATTATTTACATCTCTCAAACCCACATAATCAAGTAAAATAATAACTCATCGTATAAAATTACTTCAACTTACTCTTGTCTTTGATCCATGAATTGGATTTGAGTGCATGAATTGTAAAAGAGAAAGATATTATAAGGTTCATCACTTATTTTTATTTGGCTAACCTACTTATATTCTTTGCAAAGTTCTAATGGTCGCGGGGAAAAAATATTTGGGTGGTAAACTCACCAATATTACTCATTATATTATGACAATTATGAATTTTCCAAACTCTAAAATTTACATATAACAAATCGCACTATATATATCAAACATCTATGATTTTACAAAGCTAAGGTTATAAGTCCTAACCCTAGACACACAATACCAAGGTATAAAACACCTTTGAATAGAAAAGAACTTGGTCCTGGATATATAGTGTAACCTTGTAAACAATACACCCCATGTGGCACAAATTAAACCATGCTACATTGGCACATATTGTAAGGTGGTAAATCCTCATTTAATGTCCAACATAGAATGATATATGATATGAAATTAGATAGTTTGGCGTGTCACATAATAAATTTCGGTTTAAAATTTTACATTGTGTATGAGTTGTGTTTGTAAGTGGTTTAATGGTGGCTAGCTGAGTAATTTAATAGTTATGACATGCTCTAAAATTGGAGTCGATCTTCGAGCCATAACTTGCATGAAGGGAGTAGGTAAGTTTCATTTCAATTTGATAGAAAAAATTAGTTATGGAAAGCTTGGAGCACCATGAAAACCCTCTCCTAGCACATCAGGAAGCTCTATAACTACATGTAACCACTACTTTCACACCATTTTAAGCGTTGCGACAAAGGTATGGTCTAGCTTAGCACTACTTCTGAGAAATTAATGATGGATACAATAGGTATTTCTATTGGTGTTGAAGTGATTTCTGGAGAAAATTGTGAGATGAAGGGGTGAAACGTCTGACATTTCGGGTGAACACTTGAACCATCATCAGGGACAAAAAGTAATAAACAAATGATTTCCATTGTTTAACTTTATTTAGCACCATTGTAAGGGGTTAATCTCATTGCATTGTTGTTCCCATTAGTCTGATCTAATCCAAACATTTCTATTAACCCACATAATCAGGTAAAACAATAACTGATCCTATAAAATTTATAGGACCTGGGCCAATAAAATTTAGGGATCACTCTACATGACTCTATATAGACTTCCAACTCGAATTTCCTAAGTCAATTAAGTCAATTTAACTTAATTAACTATTACAGTTGCTATGAGAATAGAATTACAATTTTAACTCACAATTTATTTCAAGGACAAATCAAATTGGAATTTCTTGTTGCTATTTTTAACACTAATATACTTGCAAGGAATGAAATACCTAGAATAAAAACCCTAACATATTGCAGAAAATTAATGACAAAGAAATAAACCTAGTCTAGCTGCATAAATTAATTAGTATGAATTCAATCCTAAACTACTGCATTCAAATGAGATCTTATTATAATGGAAAAAATCACTAAATGCTTCAAGAAGTAACAATGTAATTTATCCCCGTGTTATTAAATTCATGAACTCAATAGCTAAACCTAATTATAGAAATAAATTCCAGTGATGGAAAGAAATGTCCTAAGTGATATGTGATCTTCCTCAAGCTTGGTTTCAGGGCCTAGGAGATGTTGTGAAGGGTGAAGAAGAAAAAATAAGGCTTACAGGGGAATTCTAGTTAAGTTCTGATGGGTTCTGCACGGTCCTACACGATGAAATAAGATTACTATAGGATGTTACAGGATTGCCCTATGTTGCTATAGGATTGAATCTGAGAGCAATCCAAGGGCTTAGAAGGTGATATGAATATGAGGAAGGATGGTATAAAGTGGGAGAAGGATATGGGAGTCCTTTCCAATCTTATTACTCTTGATTAGGAGCCCATCATGCACAAGGAGGGAATGCAAACAATGGCCTCTAACAAATCTATCCTGAATTTTTTATATGCAAGTCGCTTGAAGGAGTTGATGAGAATGAAAGGATGGTATTGATGGTAGGTTTACAAATGAAAATGATAATGCTCTTCACTGCAAACCAATAGTATTACCTACACACCAGAAGGTTATTCAACTTTGCAAAACATCAAAGCCTAAATAATGCCACCATGATAATTGCGGAAAATCAAACTAGAAAGGAAAGGATGATTTTGTATTTTAATAAAGATCTAAATATTGCATCAAAATAAAGCCTATATTTTTTTTTCTTTCCAATATATATTCCACGACCACACTTTCCAAGAGAGATGATCAAAAAATCTGCAGAGATAACCTGTTACATAAACAAAGCTTATAAGAAAGAAAACACTGCTAAAATAAGTACACAAGAGAAAATGCATAGTAAAAATGTATAGAGACGAGAGACTAAAGTGCTTGGGTTGGGCCCTAACCCAAGGGAAATCAACCCTCTAGAACACACTCAGAATGAAGGCAACAAAATACTTTTCATTGACCTCAAAAAGTGCTCAAGTACATGATATGGAAATTGAAATGATAAGTGCAAGCTCCTAGCTTTAGCAGTCACTATGCTCCTTTATAAAGTCAAATCCTACTGAGATCTTGGGCTACTTTATTTATACAGAATGAGTGAGGGGAGAAACCTCCTTTGAAGTAGGATTGCTTCCCTCCAAAATTGCTATAAAAGTGGGTCTAATCTCCTGAGATCCTCGTAGTTAGTAAGTGTGGTAATTGTCCAATAGCCAAACGAGTTGTTGCTCAGTTAATGCGAGGAACAAGCCTCCTACATTCCCTCTAGCTAGTATCCAATGAAATTATGTACAGTAAATACTCTTTTTCTTTCACATTTAAAATGTTAGGCCTTACGATATGATAATATTCCTTAATCTCCTTAATAAACACATTATAGTCCAAAAAGGTGTTATCAAATGTAAAGAGAGAGGTAAATGTATGTTGAAAGATGCCTAGATGGGCCTTCATCTATACCTATTTAGGAGGCCATCACACTCGTTCAAAGATCCTTCCATGCATGATGTCACCAAACAGGCCCGGTGCCCTTTCTCCCCTCTTTTGTTGGAATCCCCTCCAATTCAACTCTAAATTAACCTAAAATTATACAAATAAACCATCACAAAGTGATCAAAACAAAAAAGGGAGTGGGATAAACAATTCTTGATAGATATTAGAAAAAAACTAAAGGATTACCTTAATTGGGACACAATTGAGACTAGCTTAATAATTGATCTAAGGGATTATATCAAGTATCTAGAAGAAAAAAAAAAACTTTTGGACAAGGAAACAGAGGGAAGAATGAATAGTATAGTCCTCTCGCTACAAGTTGGAGATGAAAACATGAAATATTTTCACACAATAGAAAATCACTAGAAGTTTTTAAACACTATTTCGAAGATAAAACGCCTTGATGGAATCGTTGCCTCCTCCTTCCAGGAAATATCCTCATAAAGTTGTAGACATGTCAAATATATATTCCGCCAAGATAATAGAGCAATGATTAATAAAATATCAAAATTGGTTGGCCTATTCCCTGATTTTTTCAATCAATAGGAACTTGATGCAAATCTTATTTCCAAGGTATCTTCACAGTTTTCAAAAAGGGAAGAGCCTTAGTCTGAATCACCTCCCTATTGAGTTCTACCAGGAATACTTTGATTTCCTAGGAATGATCTTTTAAGGGTTGTTGAATTTTCTAGAGCATCCGGCCAAACACTGGATCCCTTCAATATCACTTTCCATGCCCTAATTCCAGAAGTGGATAATCCAAATTCTTTTGATCTCTTTAGACCCAAATCCTTTTTTAATTCCATATAGAAGATCATTTCCAAAATCATAGCTCATTACCCGAAACACATTATTTCAAAACATATCCTCCCTTGAATAATTTGGCTTTCTAGCAAGGCACCAAATTTGTGTAGCTATCGGCCTTACCTAGGAAATTCTACACTCAATTCATAGAAAGCACCAAAAAATGGTCTTCTATAAAGTGGACCTCTCAAAAGCATTCAATAGGGTGAGTTGGCTATATATCATACTTCTCTTGATTCTCTTGGATTTTCGCCATTTGTTTGTCTCTTGGGTGCTAAATTATATCATTACCACATATCTTGCACTTCTAATAAAATGAGGGATCTCCCCTTTCTTTAATGTGTGTTATGAGAAAAATTATCTTCTGCAGACAGAAGTGGAGCTGGACTCAAAGTCTAAAAGTCAAGGGAAAAGGAAGGCTAACATTGTCCTTTTTGGTTTCTGTTGTTTCTTAGAGAAATTAATAATTGGAGGAAAGGCCTACTTGAAGTCCAATGTTCGTCTTCATCTTCCCTTGACTTGTAGACTTTGAGTCCAGCTCCAATTACTATAAGTGGAACCTTCAAGACAATCAACACGAGAACTACAAGACATCCATATCATAAACTAATATCTCTATTCAATGAGTCAGGTGGGAATTGAAATACATATGCACAAAATAAACACAAAGCATAGGAAAACAAAGCTTCTTGTATTAATGAAATCTAGGAGAAGATTACAACCTTTTTTACAGTTCTTGAAAATGTAGATTCTCCCACCAAACTTGTCCTTCCTTAGCCCCAAGGAAATCCTTCAATCACATCTCAAGGATGATAATGGATCATTAGGTAAAAGCAGCAGCATCAGGGCATAACTAAGAGCCTCCAAAATCCAACCCATACTCTATGGGAGGCAGCAAATTTATAGGATAAAAGTGGTAGTTTAGGATTTACTAATCTAAGCTTGATATCCACATAAGAGGGAGGATAATCTCTACGGATAAGAGATAAGATCTCCAAGATAGGATAGGATAGGAATTCGATATCTCTATCCATGGTAAATGGTTAAAACCACCTTAGAATCTTATGGAAGAAGAAGTTTCGTAAATAGTTTTTTATGTTTTCCCAATATTATAGAACCATCACACCTGAACTGTAGAGCAACTTGTGTTAGTCAGTGTAGTGGCTCAGTTATGCAACATGCGACCATCACAGGTGGAATCAAAGGTAGGATGCATTCGGGCCAAAAATGAGTTTCTAATTTGATAAACCCATAATCCTTAGACTTTTGGAGAATCGATGCTTAGGGCTTTGCAAAGGGATAATGACAAAGTGTTCAGGATGTGTATTGATCTGTGTTTTCTAGTCATTTGAGTGAATGTGACAAAATGACCTGTAACAATGTGGAGAGAGGTCTTTGTTAGGGATTCATGTTATCTCCTAGACTTTTTATAGTTGCATAATATCTTGGTAGACTCATAGCGAATGGAAAACATAAGGAACACTATAAAGGCATATTCATCACTCGTCGTTTTTCTTTGACTCATACTCTTTATGGATGGTATATTCATCTTCTATGATGGTAATATATTATATATAATAATTAAAAGCTCTTTTTGTTACCTTCACAAAGGCCACAGGCATGATTATAAATCTCTTAAAATATTTTCTTCAACAGTGGGGATTGACTGTTGAAGAAAAACACCAACTTGGGATCCTATTTTCTACTCCAAGTGATGGAGATAAATCATGGCCTAAAATACTTTGGTTTTATCATAAGCCCAAATAGTATACAAAATCTGATTGGCATGAGTTACTTGGAAAGGTAGAAAAGTGAATATGAGTCTAGTGCAAGAAATGGCTCTCTAGGGCAAGCAAACTAGCTTATTTTAAATCAGCTATAGAAACCATTTAAGTACATTAGGCCTTCCTAACCTAGATTCCCATTGGAATCCTTCATAAATTTCATTATAACATACTCCCATTCCACCCCCTTAAAGGATTATCGGGTTGAGAAAGGTGTTACCTATTTTACCTAATCCCCAAGGTTTATTACGGAGATGGGGTTAGTAAAAACATCATTTTTAGAAGTCTACGAAATTTAATTCTGACACCACCATTGTGACCATCTCATCGACATCTTTCCAATTATATAAATTATATCTCAATCTGAGTTCCACATCAAAATTTATTCTTGTTAGAGTTTTGACTTTTTAATAAAGACCATGTCATCATTAGGTCACTAAGAGGCAGCCATGCGGCCTCTTCCATACCCAAGTGGCACCGCCACATCATTCGTGGATGGGTTCTAGGTCACAACACCACATAAAATTCACTTCCATCCACGTGACCCATGTATCTAAGGTGGATCCCATTAGGTTGTGTCATATTGGTGTGTCCATGTTGGCTCCTCGCAAACGAACACACTATGTCGATGGCCGAGATCTGATATCAGTGCATAAACATTGAGGGCTTCCTTGCACACAAAAAATTTGGTTTGATGGCTAAGGTTCAACAACTTGATACCATAGTTCCATAACTAGGGTTCCACTTTAGCCCCACTTGCTTAATTTTCATTCACACATGTTATGTTTTAGCTAGGTCTCAACCAAAACAAATGGTTAACATGGACCCCCCCCCCCCCACCAATGGTGGTTTTGAATTTGGGGAAGGGTGTGCCCCCTAATTAACCTCAATCTTTCATGAGAGGGGTAGATTAGCACTAATCCCAACCATGCCCCCATACTCGTTAAACATCAACCACGAGGGGGCCACCTCAATTGATCTCGGCTGTCAATCTCAGCTTTGTATATGTTCCCTCCAATTTACTTGCATGAAGTTTAACACCATCTCGATGGGTGAAAAGGTGTCACCACTCTCCATGTACGTCAACCAATTAGAGTGATTTCTCCCCATTTGGAGGGATTTCTAACCAACCTTAAGTCTGGGGTGGAACCACTAGGATGTATTGGAGAGTAAGGTTCACCCCAAGCCATCCCACCTTGGACATGTCACCCCATGCCATGTTACCTTAGCCACATCATCATTATACTACCATGTCGCATCCATGCACCCCTTACTCGGCTCCCATGGCACTTACAAGTTAACTCAACATGGGGTCCATAGAGCACTCAACGATATCACGAGTGTATCCAACCTTCACTATATTTGGGCTTGCACATTTCTGCAATCACTTGCCACACTCGAATCCTCGAACTCTCATATAACCTATGTAAAGGGATTGTTGTGACAAAGTTCCACTAGTGGGCCAACCATCCATCGCTAAGAATAATATCCAATTCAAAACACATATGAGCTATTGTAAGGTATTTGCGCTTGCCATCCCCAGATCCCCGGTGCCATTTCTGGTGAATTAATTCTAAAGTCATATGTGGGCCTCTACAGATGTCTTAACCCTCACCACTCTTGGACCCTAAAATCCCTCGATCTATATATTGTACATTGAATCTGGTGTATATCCCACCAAATGAAGTCTGACCCAAGTCATTTTCAGGTCGTTACAAGAGACGACACCCTGGATGTAAACTTTACTTAGAAGGAAATTTAGCCTTGGATAAATTTGGGCCTCCATAAGGGATGACGTCCCCATATGTGATTTCCACTTAGAAGAAAATTTGGTCCTGGATAAATTCTAGCTATCACAACATAGGATTCTCCTAGCCACCCCCGAACCCCCAAATTTCTGGATTCTACCAATGTGCTAAGGAATAGGAAAAATGGAAAAGTTCCTAAGGAAAAGCGCAATAGCCCAAACGCCAAAATTCTTGGTAGACTGATCTGATAATCACCCTATGAGTGATCTCAGTTGAAGAATTATTAAACAAAAGGTATTACAGACTCATGTGTTGGTGTGTGTTCTGTGTTATTGAAACAATGGATCGATCAGATTGCCAATACACAGGCATTTTAAATGGAAAGATAGCAGAGAAATACAGTAAGCAATACTAGACACAAATAGTTTTTTAATAAGGAGTTCACCCTATTCTCCAGGGCTACGTCTCTGGTCCAGCTTCAGTGGTGGCCTAGTTTTATTGTGTCTTACAGCGGAGAATTTACAATGCAGGGACTCAATATGAGTTCTCCTGACAGCAGATTTTGCTTGGCAGGGTGGTTCTTGGATTCCCCAAGCCACTCAGAGTTCACAGACTCTTTCTCTTCCTACCAGCTCTGTGACCTTTGGTCTACAGTGGAAATAGCCAACTGTGATGCTCAATCCAGACAGATTCCTCTATGGGAAGGCTTGAATATTCAAGCTCTCTGGTGCTCGATGCTACCTATGGTCAGCTCGGCCCTATATCTCTTCTGCTCGGCTTTACTGCTCTCTGTGTTTAGTCCTCCTCTAAGGGTTCATTATTCACTGTCTCTCTTGGTCACTTGGATTCTTCTCCAAATCCTCCTCTTAGTTCGACTGTCTCCATTCATGGCTTTAACCATTTGATCCCTATGCCTGTTCGGTTCCTCTCCTGCCTGCGTCGATTCACTTTCTACAGCTGTGCTTGGAGTTCCATGTTCGGCATCAGCATGAACGCTCAGGGAGTTCCACGTGTCCCCATCTAATTGGTGCCAACATGCTTCGTCGGTTCGTTCCTCTGGTTATGTCATGGATACGCCCTTTCTTCACCATGGCGGTCAACGGATTCCAAATCCTTTTAAATCACAGCTTATTTCCCTGTCAATTCCGCTTCTTTCCATCGAGTGCAATCTCAGTCGTCCGATCTAGGCTCCTCCAGATCCAACGTCATACGCACGTCGAGCGCAGTTGACTTGCTCGACTGTTAGCGCACGATCACGACGGTTTTTTTCTCACCTTCGCTGCCACGCGTCGATCGCTGAGTGAGATCGCTTCACTCCTGTCCAAAACCTCTTACCGCTCAAGGGCACCCCTGATCCGGATTTAAACTGGAACGCAACATATTACAGAGATAACCATATACACAAATATGCAGCGGAAATAATACTTCATTTCATTAATGGAAAATACTGAAATATGCTTACAATCAGAAATGGAAATAAACTAGCTAGGGCGATGGTAGCTATCTCTGAGAAGAGATGTGTGGGCTACATGCCTCTGAACTGACTTGCAATGAGGCTCGAAGGCCTATTTATTGTTGAGAAACAATGAAAAACCCTTAACATTCCAAAACCTAACCCTAGGAGATGAAACGCCAAACTGTGGGCCCCGTTTGGGGGTAAGTTGGTACATCAACTTCCCGGGGTCGTAACTTTAGCATATGCTCTCCGTTTGACGCGTACAATAGCTCATTAGAAAGATCTATTCGAGCACTGATCATTGTGGGAACGGCAACACTGGTCCAGTTCCGTGTTGCCCTGGATCCCAAAAAACGTCGTTTAGGGCCTCAAAACGGCTCCGGAAGGTCAGGACCCGAAAAACTGCTAAAAATAGTAAGTTGTGCTACAATTAAGGAAACTGAAAATGCTGAGAAAGACAATGGTGGGGGTCCATGTGGACTTGGCAGGTGGCCACCAATATCCACCTGGATCAACCAAGGTCTCATCTTGCGATAATTCAGCCATTAAGTAGCCCAGATAAGGGAAGTGCTGCAAAAATTATTTTTTAGGAAACTCAATCCCCTCAAACCTTAGGTACTCTCATTATCCCAGATAAAGGAAGTGCCATTAAAACCTTTCTTGTTAAAGCCATTCCCTCTCAACCTAGGAATACCCTCCTAGATATCCCAGAAGGTTATTGGCATATATTTGATCAAATGGCCCAGAATCATCCTAACACCCAAACCTCTACTCTGCAATACCCTATCGTGGATACTGCAGCAAATGCGCCTATGAAGGAAATTCCTCTTCAGCATATCCCTACATTCCATGGTTTGACATCAGAAGATCCAGATGCATTTCTGTTTGAATTCGATGTGATGTGTAGAAGTTATGACTACAGGACTGACCCCAAGAAATTGAAATTATTCCCTTCTACATTAAAAGGAGCTGCTTTGAGATGGTTCATGGGATTAGGCGGTGGTGTTATAAATAACTGGGATCAAATGAAAGAATCTTTTCTAAAAAAATATCAGGACTATTACAGGTCTAGAGAACTAAAATATGAAATATTCGAGATGGTAGCTAGACCAAATGAAACATTAGAGGAGTATGTGGAATGATTTCAATATAATCTCCAAAGATCTCCTTATGCATCACTACCTTTATCGGATAATGTGTTAAAAATAGCCTTAATTAGGGGAATGAAAGAACAATGGATTGAAACATTAAACATTATGGGAAAAGGAGATATTTATCAGGAAAATTTCGTTGACATTATTGATTTATGTATCAGGAGCTCCAGAGGCAGCACAAGACTAAAACCGGCAGAGCATGATCGGTCTGTAAGAGATAGTAGAATTTTGACAGAGGGAGTAATGCGTGCAGAAGTCAGAAATTTATTAGAAAATTTTAAAACTCATATACTAGGGACACTAACAACACAACTTGATATTATGCAGGTCAAGCAAAAGCAAGTGGAGGTAGAACAGAATTTGGCAATCTTCTTTCCCCGATGTAGAAAGAAGCATAGCCATAAGGAGTGTCCACTAGATGTAGTCCAAACATGTGCCATCTGCACAAAATACCACCTTATGGAAAGTTGTCCCTCACTTCCTAGATTAAAAGCAGTATACAAGGAAGTAGAAGAGGAGACAGAGTCGGTGTATATTCTCAATCAACGCTGTCAGTGGTAGCCACGACAGTCTGGTATGTTTCCAGACTTGACTTCTCCTTTTCAGTCTCCACAGTATAATGCTCAACAATATGGTATGTGGCAAAATCAACCTCAACCTCCTTTCCCGAATTGGTCACCACAGTGATTCCCTTTATCAAACCCATGGCTGAACCAAGCAAGTCAATCCAATTGGCCGAATTTTCCCTATGCCCCACCATAGTGGCAAAATAACGCATACCCAGCACAATGGACCCCTCCTACTTCACAAAATCAGGCCTAGCGGACAAACTGGAAAAGACCGATACATCAGCTAGTAGGAACCATTCCACTCCCTCAACCTACACTGCCAGCCTTACAACAAAACCCCCAGACTAACCTGAGACTACAACTCTCAGCCCAACCCAACCCTAATCCAAATAATAGACTGGTCCAATCTGTCCAAATAGTAGAAACACCATAAATAGAAGCCAATCTGAGGGAGTGTAACGATCTTCAGCTAAGATCTAGGCGTATTGTCGAAACAGAGGGAGATAAGACAGTTCATGTTGAAAATTAGTTACCTAGAGAACAATTTCCATAAGAAGAGGATGTGAATGAACAACAAATTCATAATCAAGCAACCACATCCTCTCCTCCATTCCCAGAACGATTAATAATACCTCGACCTATACAATATCCTGATTTTGACATTCTGGGAGAATTAAAAACATTGTACATAAAAAATCCATTTCTCCAAGCCATTCAAGACATTCTGATATATGAAAAGACTATCAAAGAATTATGTGTAAAGAAACCAAGGAGGAATATTATAAATAACCCAAGAGTCCAAGTAGCTAGTACTCTATCTGACTTATTATCAGGAAAATAAACACCCATTAAATATGAAGACCCAGGAAATCCAGTAGTAACCGTACAAATTGATGGGCAAACCTTCTCTAATGGCTTAGTTGATCTAGGCACTGCAATCAATATTTTAACAACTACTACTTACCAAAAGTTAGGAATTACATCTGTAGAACTAAACTCTACTTTACTAGAACTGGCTGAATGATCGGTGGTTAGGCCAGAAGGCACATTACATGATGTTATGGTATCTGTTGACTCTTGGGAATATCTGACCGATTTTCTGATAATAAATCCCAAAAACCGACTTGATGGACATCCATTGATTTTAGGTAGACCTTGGCTTGCAACTGTTGATGCTTATATTGGCTACTGACAAGGCAATATGACCATAACCAGAGGAGAAAACAGCAAGAACTTAGCTTTATATCCTCTAGCATAGCCAAGTGTCTCAATAATGAAAACTAATAGGCACCCTGTATCATACCTTACTCACAACATTAGATCTCCATTAACTATACAAGAGGCACTTGATTTCAAAGATCAAACAGAAGATGACGCCATTAATAATTTTATTAGTCAGACAAAACTCAGATCCCACACACAATGTCACATGATAGAGGCAACATTCGATAACGAATTAGAAGAAGATCCTCTAAAAGAAACACATGATCAAACGATACCTGTTACCTCTGTTGCAAATAGCAAAATTGTGGAAATTGAACCAGGAAAGACCTTAAATTGTTAATGCCAACCTCATCTCCGAACAAGAATAAAAGCTCATCCAATTACTGAGAAAATATAAAGAAGCATTTGCATGGGACTACCCCGATATGAAAGGAATTGATCCCCAATTATGTATACATCACATTTACATAGAAAAAGATGCGAGACCTGTTCGCCAGCCACAAAGGAGACTTAATCCTCGTCTAAAAGATATGGTAAAAGCTGAACTTCAAAAAATTTTAGATCTCAATTTCATTTACCCTATCTCCGATAGTAAATGGGTCTCTCCACTTGTGGTGGTACCAAAAAAGAATGGGAAGTGGAGAATTTGTGTGGACTACAGAGAGCTAAACAAGGCAACACAAAAAGACCACTTCCCTCTCCCATTTATCGACCAAGTATTAGACATTTTGGCAGGAAAGAAATTCTTTTCCTTCCTGGATGGCTTCAATGGGTATAATCAGATCCAGATTGCCCCTAAAGACCAAGACAAAACTACTTTTACTTGTCCTTGGGGAACATTTTCCTATAGAGTTCTACCTTTTGGCTTATGCAATGCTCCTGCCACATTCCAAAGGGCTATCCTCAGTATTTTTGTAGATTTAATAAATGAAGGAATTGAAGTATATATAGATGACTTTATACCATACTGAGACAAGTTTGATCCAGCACTGGACACACTGGAAAAAGTCCTACAGCGCTGCATTGCTACCAGACTTTGTCTAAGTCACGAAAAATGCTATATGATGATGACTGAAGGACTTATCCTAGGACACTATATTTCAGCAGCTAGCATTCAGGTAGACCCAGCCAAAATCCAAATAATTTTGCTTATTCCTACTCCTACCACTCAAACGGAGGTACGCAGTTTTCTTGGATTTTTTGGTTATTATAGGAGGTTTATAGAACATTTTTCACATATTGTTGCACCTCTGTATACACTAACATGGAATGTTGACTTTCTTTGGACAGAGAAATGTGAACGTGCTTTCTAGGATCTGAAGAAGCTCATGTCCACAGCCCCAGTCCTTTGAGGACCAAATTGGGATTTGCCATTTCAGATATCATCAGATGCCTCAGATACAGCCATTGGAGCAGTCCTTGGGCAGGAAGAGGATAAAAAACCATATGCAATTTATTACATTAGCAAAAATGTACCCCCTGCTGAATTAAATTATACTGTCACTAAAAAAAATTTCTAGTTGTAATACATGTTGTCAATAAGTTCAGGCATTACATTATTGGATATCCTATTATCTTGTATACAAATCATTCTGCTATAAAATATTTAGCAAACAATCCTATCACAAATGGAAGAATAACCAGATGGCTGATATTATTGCAGGAATATGATATTACAATCCAGGATCGACCAGGAAAAGAAAATCCGATAGCTGATTTTCTCTCACGAATGCTAAAGCCAATCGATGCAGCAACAGTTGAAGACCAATTTCCAGATGAATATCTGTTCGCTGTTGTTGTTAAAACACCTTGCTACGTTGATGTTTCCAATTACCTGGCAGTAGGTAAATTACCGAAACACCTAACTCCCAATGAGTGGAAACAGATCATTCAACGAAGTGTTCGATTTTCTTGGATTGGGGGCTACCTGTTTCACACAGGGGGCAGATATGCATATCAGGAGATGCGTTCGTGAGGATGAAATATTCAACATTTTAAAAGCCTGTCACGATGGACCATGTGGCAGACACTTTGCTGTAAGAGGACTGGACATAAGGTGCTACAAGCAGGGTATTATTGGCCCACAATTTTTAAAGATGCAAAAAAATTCGTCCAAGCCTGTGACAGTTGCCAAAGAGCAGGCTACCCAGGTTAGTCGGATGAAATGCCCCCCAACCCTCAGCTATTCATTGAACCATTTGAATGATGGGCCCTTGATTTTGTTGGACCAATTAACCCATCCTCGAACTAGAAAACATATATCTTGGTGGCAACAGAATATGTCACCAAATGGGTTGAAGAAAAGGCATTGCCGAGAGCTACAGAAGATTTTGTTATACAGTGCCCGTTGCATATATTTGTGCGTTATGGTCTTCCAAGAGATATAATTAGAGACAGTGGACCACAATTTGCTGGGAACAAAATAGCTGCAACGCTTGAAAATTATCATATCCAGCATAAAATCACTACTCCATACCACCCGCAGGCCAATGGTCAGGTGGAAAGCAACAATAAAATAAAAATAATAGAAGCAATCCTAACAAAAACAATTGCGTCACATAGACATGATTGGGCTGCAAGACTACTAGAAGCATTGTGGGCTTACATAACAACATGGAGAAGCACCACCAGCTACTCACCTTATCAATTAGTGTTTGGAAAACAACCCATCTTCTCCATAGAATTTGAAATCCAAACATTGTGAACAACACAAGAAGTTGGCTTAGATCTAACCGAGGCACAGATTAATCGATTACAACAAATCAATGAGCTGGATGAAATTAGGTTCTCTGCACTTCAAAATACTGCACTGATTCAATAGCAATGAGCCAAATGGCATGATTATCTTATTAAAAATAAAGTCTTCCACGAAGGAGACTCGGCACTTTTGTATGATTCCAGGTTTCAGGACTTTCCCGGGAAACTTCAAACTCATTGTCTTGGGTCATACGAAATCTAGAAGGTACATGATAACGATACTCTTACTCTAATGACTATTGATGGTTCTGGATATGCCTTCAAGACAAATGGTCACCAAGTTCGACTTTATCACAAACCACTCACTCGGGAGTCCTTCTGTCAGCAGCTACGCGAAGACTCTGATATGGAAATTTTGGGGGAGGGAGAGAGATCTTCCTCACCTATGATTCATTAAATGATTTATCTCTTTTTACACTCTGTACATAATTTCTTTGTAAATATTTTGCTGTTACTATTTTTTTGCTGTTCCTTTTCTCAAAGGGGCAGCATTTTCATTTTGTTGTTCCTTTTCCAAAACAATAACACCTTGTGGATCAGCCGTTCATTTTGCTTTAACTTCGCTGTTTTTTTTTTGTGTTTTGTTGTTCCTTTTCCAAAGGAACGACATTTTGGTTGCTTGATGTTCCTTTTCTAAAGGAACAACACTTTGACTCTTGCTGTTCCTTTTCCAAAGAAATGACACTTTTTTATTTTTGCTGTTCCTTTTCCAAAGGAATGGCATTTGTGTGTTTTCTGCTATTCCTTTTCCAAAGGAACGATATTTGTGTGTTTTCTGCTATTCCTTTTCCAAAGGAATAACACTTTTTTGATTTTTGTTGTTCCTTTCCCAAAGGAATGACATTTGTGTGTTTTCTGCTGTTCATTTTCCAAAGGAACAACACTTTTTTGATTTTTGCTATTCCTTTTCCAAAGGAACAACACTTTTTTTATTTTTGCTATTCCTTTTCCAAAGGAACGACATTTGTGGTTTCTGCTGTTCCTTTTTCGAAGGAACAACACTTTTGATTTCTGTTGTTTCTTTTCCAAAGGAACAACACTTTTGATTTCTGCTATTCCTTTTCCGAAGGAACAACACTTTTGATTTCTACTGTTCCTTTTCCGAAAGAACAACACTTTTGATTTCTCCTATTCCTTTTCCAAAGGAACAACACTTTTGATTTCTGTTGTTCCTTTTCCAAAGAAATGGAATTTGTGTTTTTTTTGCCGTTCCTTTTTTAAAAGGAACACCACTTGCATTCCTTTTCTCTTCCTTTTCGCAATAACAACATCCTCATATTCCTTTTTTCTTTCCTTGCTATTCTAATTTAAAGATGCCTACTATTCCTACTATTTCAGGCTGTTGGGAACACAACTATGTACTTATGCAATGGATACAAAATAATAACATATTGAAATCAGTGAACTATAAAACCGCTATTTTTATAGGAAATTGCTCTGAATTGGTAAGGGGACAAAGGAAGGGACACACTTACCCATTATCCTTGCTGTCATTATTCCACTAATTCTAATCTGTTTGGTTATCTTTATCATGTGGGTTCTTTTAAATTTTTCACAAATTTCTTTGATTATTATTTCGGAATAAGAGCAAAGGGTTTATACATTCCTATTGAGATGTGAAGACTTCTTCCACCATTCCTACTCTTAAGGAGTGTTGAACCACCCTTTGTGTATAAATGGGAAACTATCTTATAAAAGAAAAAAAGGAAGCAAGGAAGCAAAAAAATGATGTTTTAATAGGTTGTCAAAATGCAGGATAGGGGGTCTCATTAAGAGCCAGCCTACCATGATCATGAGGAAGAAAGTGAAGTGGCAATCCCACTATGGCTACCACACCAGGGATATGGTCCAAAAGGTACATCAAAATAAAAAGCCCTTGGAACAGGAGGTCTCATCACGAGTCGGCCTACCCACCTTTCACTCCTTCCTCATGAATGTCATTATGACTATCTGGTCACCAAGTCAGCATAATGGCCTACATTTTGACATCACATAACATTTCCTAGGCATACACAAAGGACCATGGTTCCATGGGTGAAACAAACAACTCTGCCAAGGTTATGGACACTTGTCGGCAGCAGAGCTCTATTAATGGTATTGAAGTCACACTATTTACACCAATAGGTAAGTATTAATATCCTTTTGTTTCTTACACCTTAGTAATAAATCACATAAGAAGTATGTATATGGTTTCGCAAACCATGCAAACACATGTAATCTATTATTACCAATCATGGCAGAAAAGTGACAGTGACCACATGAAACTCTATGTGCACGACAATTGTCCTATCCTCCCAGCCTCGCATCATATCACAACAATCTCTTACTTGTTAAGCTATCTGACTATGAACCTCGATTTCGGTAACTTGCTATTTTTTGTAAACATGGCATGCTGCTATAAGCGATTCCTTTATGACTCTGATCTAGGGCAGATCGGCACGCCACTCCAATATTTGATGATCGTGGATGACCTATCACATTGCGGGGGGGGGGAGGATCACCTCATTATTCGTCGGTTTATGTGTCATATCACCATTCCGGAAATTGTGTACTTGGGAATAGCATGGCTCAACGCATGAAAAGCTGGCTATTCCATTGTCAATTCTAAGATTTAGCGAGTCCTACGTCTAATTAGTTTCTCTGTGTTTTAATGGCGTGAATAACTTGCTGTTCCATTGTCAATTATGAGATTTTACAAGGAAATTAAAAACATGGGAGGAAGATCAATTAGGAGAGAACCACAGGAATTGACAGTCTCCACTACTGAATGGGAAATTTTGGCAAGAGCAGGTTGGATAACTTATCTCGAACGTTTGCAGGAATCCAATAAGACGATAGCAATAGAATTCTTGCAGAACTTGTAAGAAGATCACTCCACAATGAAGGGGAAACGTATAGCAGTCACTGATGACATAATTGCAGAAGCCTTGGGACTGCCAGCCGCCGGACCTCTATGGACATTAAAGAAGGAAAGACTGAAGAAAATCATAGAAACCTTCCAGGATGAAGGCTAGAACCTGACAATTAGAGGAAAAGGATTTCTGCTTGTAGCATTAGGAGAGACATGGGAAGAATTGGCAAGGATTATCTAGAGCTACATCACTTGTGAAGGAAGGAAAGATGTGGTAAGACCACGACATCTTAAACTTTTAGCTGTATTAAAGCAGAAATGCTCTGTAAATCTACCTGCATTTTTAAATTTTTTACTTCATGATGTCGCGTGGAGTATGAAAATGGCACAACATGTAGAAACAGTCGTCAGTCACCATGTATTGATCCAATTAATAGTTAGCCATAGCCTTACCCAGCAGCAGAGTAGCTGGGAAGAGCTAATTGCCTTAATAAATGGGGGACTAACCAAGCCATCCCTAAAAGGTAAGCATGCCACCAATACACCATAAAAGCATGCCACCAGTACACTAGAAAAGCATGCCACCACCACACCAGATCATCCATTAAAATGAAGAAAATCAGTTAGATTGGCACGAATTAAAAGCGGGCTGGAGAATTCCAATGGGGACACCAGCCAACCAGTCGAGGTAGATGATTCTAGGGATGAGCAACCCCCACAATTAGAAGGAGAAGAAAATGAGGAAGGCATGCAAACAAATGAGAAAGGAGAAAGGGAGGAAGAAACTGAGCAACTTGAGCAAGAGAAGGAACTAGAGTAGTGTGAAGGTAGCCCATTGCAAAATCCATTGAGAGAAGATGAATTGGCCAACATCTTGGCCAATATGGGCAAATATGGTCAACCTCTCATCCCACCAGACCCCCATGTTGAAGAAGAACTGGAAGAACACTCTACTCAGGATAAAGATGCACCCGAAGCATTACATGACGAGGAGGTAGAGAATGAGAGTCAACATGTTCATTATGAAAGTCTGTCAGGAGAGAGAAGTGATACAGAGGAGGAACAATCGGCTCCTAGCCAGACTACACCGGAAGAAATTCTGGAAGAGGAGGAGGCGAAAAAAGAAGTCACCCAGGAAGTAGCAAAACCAACTAGGGTTCTTGCCTCTAAGCAACATGAACAAAACATTGAAGAAGCGCACCAGGAGGAAAACCATGGAAACAATCAAGATAACAGTCCAGAAAGGCGTAAATACTCTGCTGTTCCTTCTAAGGAAATGGAGGAAATTAAGAAATTATAGAAAGAACAACAAAGACTGCTGAATATAATAGTTCAATTTCGACAGCAGATCAGGATTCTGAAAGCAGGAAAAAGGGTAAAAAGGACTTCGGGGGGGGGAGACATGTAGGCATTATAGCAAAACCTCTCAAGAAAAAGGTTCGAAGGACCCGAGTCCATCCTATTGTTCAAAACCTTGACAAAGAGCAACCTACTGTTCAAACCGACGTTGAAAACCAGTCTGTTGTTCACGAGAAAAATGCCGTTCAAAAGCAAAAGGAATAGCAATCTACTATTGCTCATATTGAAGTACAAACCAATGATATATTGACCAAGGACAAGGAAGCTCAGATAGAGGCACAACCCTCTGAAAGGATGCAGACTAAGAATGTAGGGCAACGCAATAGAAAGATTCAGGTGAACCTGTTGCTCACCACGACCATGAGGGATAATGATCCGAGGACGGTAACCCCATGAGAGGGTTTGATGTAAGCTCAGCAAGGAGAAGAAAAATGCGTAGAACAAACAGTCCTTCGGGAAAGGTATGAAGAATTTCAGTAGCAGCTAAGGAATGCTAACTTATCTAAAAGCCAGGCCTTTGAAGGATGGCGAAAGGAAGAAGAAAAAGTCACAAAGGTAACTCATAGGTTAGATATAGTTATCAAGCAGATGGATACCTTATGCTCTTTGTACACTGACGTCCTAGCCTGTAGAGCCCTTGCTAAGAATTATTCCTTGTTTTTAATGGAACGATATTTGCAATTGAAAATAAAGGCTATTAAAGCAAGCGCCCCTATACAAATTAATACCATCGATGATTGTATAAACTGTTGTAAGCATTAGGCGTGAAGGTTCAAAGATTACTGTGTGAATTCTATCTGCATAACCTTGTGTTAGACCAGGAGACCGAGCAGAACCCTAGCCCTTTTATTGTGGACATCCAATTGCAGGCATTTATCTCGTTTGGGGTCAATCAAATCAAGTGGCTTAACTCCTATAATGCTTTCCAGAGACAAGAAAACGGATTAGACTTGTGGGTAAGAGCTGAGCCTAAGAATCCAGTATAGTTGTGGAGGGAACATAGGAATCTCATGAGGGCTCCAGGCGTAATTGAAGCATTAGGACCCATTCATACAGCAATCAATCGGCATGGAATAGAATACTTTCTCACTATTAAAGACCTTGCCATTGATGCAGCTTAATTGCGATATCAGATCTCTAATCCGAATATCCAACTCAGGGAACCATTTAATTATGAAAATTTTAAGTTAGCCACCAACCGCTTGCACCTCTATGGCGAGGTTATCCTGAGAGTAGGGCCATCTTGGTTAGGATATCAATACCAGAGTCCAATTATTTGGCATCCTACGCCTAGATACCAAGCCATGTATGAGATGCCTGAGGGTGATCTTGGCCATTTTTTTGAACACCTAGTTATGAATCATGGCTGTAGACCTCCACATGAGATCCCATCTCTAGCCTACTCCCTCACTGCCCTACATGTCAACTACAATGTTTTCATGAGGGCATAAAAAAGGGTAAGCAGTGGGTTGTGTGGAGTGCTAAAGAAGGTATGTTTTGGTGATTACTTTAGCTTCTTTTCGTTAAAACCTACAAACCTTTTGCATCATGAACTAGGCAGATAACGAGGAATTGTGACAAAATCTATAAGATTAATATGCAAAATGAAAGCATTGGCAATTGTCATTTTCTTGTGCAGGAAGAAGGAAAAACGAAAGATTGTCGTTCCAAAGGAAAGGACGAAGCCAGATTAACTGTTGTCCCTTTGGCAGGGAACCACATGCAAATAAGGCAAACCAAACCAAAGCGTATCAGCCAAGGAAAGGAGATGGAGATATCGCCTCAGTGCAAGAAAGTAAAGAAATAGCTGTGAGCCAACGGTTTGGCAAATCCCTCAGGATTCTGTGATCCTGAGGGATCGCTACTTTAATTATTTTTTGTACCTAGATATCTCCACCTTTGCCAATATAAAAAGGGGTAGCACTATTAGCCTGGGGATGGGTTATGTTTTTATGTAATTTCTCTTAAAATTGAGACTTTGATCATCGACACTCGTTGAGAAGCGATCTACGGTAATTCTGGTTTATGCATTAATACAAACTTAGTTGCTATTTCATCTGTGATTCTGGAATAACTTCAAGCGATGTACCCTTGGAAGCTAAGGGCTCGGCCCTAGAGGAACACTTGCTCCTGTACTATTACTTTTGGTTTATGTGTGGTTTTTCTTATCAGCTTTATTTGGTAATCTGATATGTTCTGTTATTTTTACTCCATAGCTCTGTTACATCTGATTCGTTAAGTGATCTCATTTCTTGAGACAAAAATATCATAACTCTGCAATGCATTTCTGTTTCTTTAAATACTAATATTGCTGGTCTTTAGAGAATACTGATGTTGTTCCATTACAGAGTATATGTGTTGTGCACTCATCCTTCGGTATGACTAAATTTAGCTTAGAAATTATATTTCTTTACGATTGATTGAATTGATGAACGTTGCTGTTCAATTCTGAAATACAGTGATATTATCTATAACTAAGATTTGCAATTGAATTACCAAGATCAGATTACTATTGAGGTGTGCCGTGTGTTAAGTTATTGTTTCATTTTCAGCGTTGTTTCATCTTCCATCGCTAATCAATGTTGTTCGATTCATTCTTAGAGATAGGGGATTGCCATTTGATTTTCGTAGGATATGATTGATTGCATTTGATTTTGTAGACTAAGGCGTTGATGCTTCTTAAACTTAATTGCCATTACAGTTCCCGATTTGCTGTTACATTTCTTAGTTGTTGTTTCATTTCTTAGTTGTTGTTCTATTTCATATTTGCTATTTCATTTCCTGTTATTTGCGTTATTGATTGCTTTGGAGTGAAGAACGGTCTGAGACTGTAGTGGGCATTGGCATTTGTTGTCCGGTCCCTAGATCGACGATCTGTTCCTTGATTACTTTTGACATTAGTTTCTAAAGGGATGAGTTATTGTTACTGAACCCTTGACTGACATATTGCTTAGTTTTCTAAGTGAATGATTTAGGCTTCAAGATCTTTTGCTGTAAGTAGATTTTCTTTCCAGCATCCGTTTACTCTTGTATTTTCTTAAGCTCTATACTACTAGCATTACTCTGGCAAGTGTGAGCCTCAGACTGAGACACTCTTTGAAATAACAAAACGTTCCTAGATTAACAAATTAATGTGAGGTAATTAGAGGTGAAAGAGACCCTTCTTACGACTCCACACTATTTTCCAAAACTGATCGAACAAAGACTAGGAAAACCAGGGTTCTAGCTATTTTGACCTAATTTGACCTAAAAACCAAAAGCATGATGAACATAAGTTTATTGATAGAAAATCATGCAAGATAACTATGGAAACTAAGCAAGAATAGATCTTAAACATGCAAGTACAACTGGTATCAAATTTTTCAACTAAATATCTAACACTAACAATTGCATGGAAAGGAAAAAACAGTGTTTTTGTGGCAGAAAGTATGCCTTGGTCTTAGCTCATGGTCCCAAGGAGGGAGAGATGAGATCAAGGATTTCTTGATGGCCTTTTTGTATATATTTTCCTTTACCAAACTGTCAAATCAACTTGAAGTATGAAAAGCTATTTTAATCATAAAAAACAACCTAAGTAACAAAACTAGATTTTAACCAAAATAACAGAAATTATTCTATGAATGTAGCAAAGACACATAAAGGTAGACAAAGGAGGTACTGGCACTTGGTTTGGGCCCAACCCCAAGAGCTACAACCTCCTAAGAAATATTAGAGCTGGTGCAAAGCTGGATTCATCTTTATTGATCAAAAAAATAGTTACATCCCAAAAATTGTCTACAAGAAAAAGCTTGAAAATGTGTTGATACAGAGCTGCATTAAAGTGCAAGAATAGACTCACAAAATGACTAACCTACTGACTAAAATCTAACTACAATTTGACTAAAATATATCTAACTAAACTGAGGCCCTAAGCCTTCTTATTTATATAAATTAAGGACCCCAACAGCCCTCCTAAACTTTAGGAACTCGGCTGCCAAAACTTGCAGTTAACAGCAGTCCGACTTGACTTGCTTGGCTGCCCGTTATGCTCTGAGTTTTTGATGAAAAATTCAAGGTAAGGGCTCATAAATTAAGGGGACACCTTCCTACAAATCCCCTCCCTTGTTCTTTCGTGAATTTGGCTTCCAAGTGCTCATTAAACCTTTGATTTTGTCTCAAAATTGACCAAAAATCTACATAAAGCACACATTAGACTTTTTGGCATAATGACTAACCCAATTCACTCTATTAGCATAAATGTAATAAAAAAACATGCATTAAACTAATGATAATGGTGGATTAAGTCGAATTAGGAGGCTAAATGAGCCCATATAATTACCCATTTCTGGGGCTCATCATCACCCGCCTACTGAAGGTGTTGCTCATCCTCTGAGCAACCAATCCATCTTCTCATCCTGGATGGCCCTGGTGGCCTCCCTATCATCCCAATATTTTGAAGTGGTTTTCTCATGTGTGCCATAAAATTCTTCCTTCTTTTCCACGTTCTTCCACTGCTCCTCCTATTTTGCTTGTTTGAATTATTATGCTTTTCTTGGCCTTAAAATACATGGAGGCCTGCCTTTTTCTCTTTTCTTTTTGTTTTGTAGGTGTGCTTAATGCAGCAAGCATAGTTGTTGCTTCCCTTGCCAACATTGCAGGAGATTTCTCTTTCTGTTGTTCTTTTCCTTCACTTCTTATAGAAATCTCTATGTCCCCTGTTTCTGCTTGTGTCCCTGATATCTCAGGGTGTGCATCTTCTTCCTTTTTTTCTCTTCTTTTATCTTCTCCGCCTCTGTTAGCTTTGCTTCCTCACGCTCTATTTTGGTTTTCTTCTCATCTTGTTTAGTTTCTGCCTTCTCTGCTTTAGTCTTTTTCTTTTCTATTCTTGGTCTTCCTTCTCATCTTCTATTTTGATTTCCTTCTCCGTTTCAAGTTCTTCTTTCTCCATTTTTGTCTTTTCCTCTTTTTTTATTTCCTCCTCATCTTCCCCTGCCATATTTCTGAAAATCTCCCTGTCATGATGTGTAGTGACTACTGGAAATGTCCAGTTGAGTAGGGAGGAAACAAACTTTCAAAACCAGAAATAGAGAAATCGTTGAGGTTTGTCTTTTTGGAATCGGGAATTTCTCATGTTCTTATTTTTCACATCAATTTGCAAATTTTTCTTCAAACTGTTTCCAACTTGAATTTGCTTCTCGGTTTTTAAGAAAAATCAATACTTTTGACAGAATAGAGAATATTTATAACACGATGTTTTTTCTTTATAGAGTGGACATTCTTGCAAATTTGGTTTTTTATAGGTTGGCTTCTATGGTTGCATCCCTTTTTTCAGAAGAATGTGAGAAAGAAAAAGGCAGATTTTGGATGCAGAGCAGAAAAATGGAGAGATTGTGTAGAACTCAGAGAAGGAAAAAAACACAGATAGACTTTTAAACTTCACTTTCCTTTCTTTCAACCCAATACTATGTTTTTAATCCTCCACCTTATATAAATATATCATATGTAGAGCAGTTTCCGAGCCTACCTCTTTCCAAACTCAAATTTTGACAAAAATCTCAAATTTTATGGCTGTAGAACTACCCTCTGCCCTTCCTGTATAAATTTTCCTATAGATAGTGTTCTTATAGAATGAAATTGTGCTTCCTATAGAGCCTAATAGGTGGGAGATTTTAAAAAAATAGGTAGAAATCTTGCAGAGGACCACTGGTTAGTTGCTCTGGAAGTGGTGGACACGTACTCCAGTTGGGAACGTTGTGAATGCAAAATGAACAAAGGGTGGTGAATGTGTTAACTGAGCTGTCTTTTAACTGCTAGCGTGATTTTTGGTAAGGAGATGAGGTGGCCGGATGTGCGTTGGCCCTATGCAAACTGCAGTGCTATTATGAAAATGTATGCTTCTTGCCCGTAATCACTTCCATCAATTATGTTGGAGTTTAAACAACCACCACTACTTGTTTTTAGTTTTCTTCCTGAGATCGTTGAGCACACGTGTCGATTGCACCCACTGAGCGTTGTTTGAACTAGACGAGGTGCTATCTGAACTGGATGAGGGTGGCCAGTTAGCTGGTCACCGATATTTTTTAATCAAAACCATTTCACTATCCATGCAGTTCCTAAATTACATTCATGCAACAGAGGAACGGGCTTAGTCACATACCTGGAAGTCGAATGTGGTTGCTGTGAGTTGTTGTGGCCTTTTCTTCTACTGCATGCCTTTGTTTCCATGGATGCATGCTAGTCTGGCTGCTGATACATGGCTATTTTTCTTGTGCAGGTATCCTCTGGCTAGATCTAAGCTGTAGGAGTCCGTTTCAACGTTCATATTTGCACCCTCATGCTGCTGATGCTAGATTTTTGCAAGATAGCATCTTGTTTTCTCCATAGCTCCCAAACGATACATCAGATTGACCTGAATTTTTTTTAGCGTGTTTCTATCATCGTTATGCACCTCCCATAGCAAAATTGTGGTCAATGGATGAACAGATTTTGAGAAAAAATGAAAATGGCTGAAGGTGACAGAGGTCAATTTCTCAGAAACCGTGCACTGGAATTGGCTAAAATTGCTTGGGTAGGTTACTATCACCCATATGCATCTCCACATGGGACAAGTTTTGAAATGGATGCACGGATATGGTGAAAATGAAAAAATTACTGAAGGTGATGGAGGCTGATTTCTTGGAAACCATGCACTGGAATTGGCTGAAATTGCTTGGGCATATTGCCATCATCCTTATACAACTCATCATAAAACAATTTTTTAAATGGATGCACGGTTTTCAAGTTAGGGAAAAAACAAATTTCTGCTCTATGTATTTTTGTTTCAAAGCATTTTGCAGTTTTTTGCACAGTAAGAAAAAATGAGTTTGGACTATAATGCACACTTGGAATTGATGGGAGAGTGTTTTGGAGATTGCACGAGGGTTTATGAACCCTTTATGAAGCTTCCGTGTTCACCAAACTTCATTTTAAAATCCATTTCTAGCTTTCTGTAATTTCTACAGGAACTTCCTGTAGAAAACACAATTTTTAGAAAAGAAGCACAATGAGGTGGAAAAAATGATGGAGAAGGGTGAGGAATGGAAACATGGATGTTTATAGGCCTCATGGATAGATTCCTAACCTTTGAATCCTTCTCAAAGATCGATCTTGGCTTGTTTGTAGGCTCTACACGATCTCCCTGTAGAAGACACAAAGCTTCCTGTAGAAGGTAAAATCTCAGCCCGAATGAGACCAAATCTTCGAAAAGGGTAGTGTTCATGGAGGAATGGATTGTGAGGGATGCTTCTAGCCTGGTGCTGACCTCTATATTTGTTTTGTGCGATCCTCCTAACCTATAATGTACTTCTTGCAACCTACAATTATTCAACAAAAATTAGGTTTATTTTTCTTTTTCTCTTTTCTTCTTTCTTTTTCTCTTTTTTTAAAAACAACTAGGGCGCCTCATGGAGGTTTTCACCCTAATTTCTTGCCCTAGGTGCCTCTAAGGGAGGTTTTCACCCAGGGATCTTATTCTCTTTTTATTTTCTCTTCTTTCCAACCCATTGACCGCTTCATGGAGGTTTTCAATCAATGAGCCAATCTGAGGCACCTCCAAGGAGGTTTTCACCTTAGATTTTTGTCTTCCTCTTATTTTCATTTTTTTTCTTTTTTCTTTTTTCCTACCCTATCCTATTTGAAAAACCAAATCATTTCAAGTATAAGAATACTTACAATGGAGCCATGTGCACATCGAGATTAGAGACAAAATGATGTGGAGGCTTGAAATGCATGCTTTGACAGGTATCCAGATTTCAGGGACCAAATGATTTGACTTTGGAGGGATCAAACATAGTTGAGGAAGAGAGTACTACTGCAACTTAGTGACCGTCTAGAACCATATCTCAATATAGCTCTAATATCCTTGGTCCTTTTGTTGATCTGGATCATTCTCCATACCTTCTTCTATCATGACCTTCACATGTTCCTCTTTTTGTTGATTTTTCTCTTGAATACATGGAGGATTTGATGGTAACCATGAGGGAGCTCTCTCGATCTCTGATTCTGATGTCTTCTCTTCATCAAGTGCATCCCATGGTTCTTTGATCTCCTCTTTTGAATCTTCTTTTGTTGGATGTGGTACTTCAATGTTGCCAATATAGTCTCTTTTTTACAATACTCTTCTCGAGCTATGGTGAATATCATTGAGCTCAAGAGGAGTTGTTTGGACATGTTGTGCCTCAGCATTGCAATTGGGTTGAGCTATGCCAATGTGCGGGTTTGGAAATGGTGGTATGGGTAGTTGAGTGGGGGTGTATATTTGAGATGGATGTGGATGTGGTTGTGGTTGGGCAGGTGGTTTCCTACTATATACTTACTAAGCTTGCCTATTATTTGGGTTCAGGTTCGGTTGAGCAGGGGGTGGAGGAAAAGAAGCGAGAGGAGTGTTGTACTGGGCCCTCCACCCCTGATGAGGTGCATTCCACTAAGGTTGTGGCTGAGCGTAGGGGTGAAATGGATGAGCAGCTGGTTGGGCATAATGTGGAGATGTGAAGGACAAAGGAGGAGGTGTGGACTAGGAAGGATGAGTAGTGGAACCCTAAGAAGGCATGGAAGTGGCTTGATAGGGGTTGTAATAGGTCTGGGTTGTCCCTTGCATTCCCTACTGGTAAGGTATGGGTTCATGTGGCCTCCTTTGGCTCATATAATAGAGTGGTTTAGTGGCTCCTTTGGCCCTCTGATATACAACTTTAAGTTCGGGCAAGGAAGGGCACTTATTCATAGGATGGTCTTTTTCACAGAAAAAGCACACTTATATGGAGTGCAATGGACATTCGTTTCTAGGATGCTTTCTAGTGCACCTAGGACAAAAGATGGCCAAAGCCCTCTTGGCTTCCTCTTGCTTCATTTCGATCTGCACGGTATCTAGTTACATGGTAAGAAATTGCCTCACCTCGCTCTTGAAATCTTCCATCTAATTAGCAAATTCATTTTTGGATAAGGTACTGCTCCCAACATTTCTGTTTTCAGCCATTTTCTCTAGAGGAATGTTTTCTTCTTCTTCTCCCCTAGAGGTTCTTCAAAATATGTCTTGTTGTCCACCTAGGGGTTCTTATTAATCATAACCATCGAAGAAGGGAGAAGGTTGGCTATGTGAAGCAGTGGGGGTGTTGTGCAAACATTTTTCTAACTTATCTCTACTCCTACAAGGCATAAAAGGAAATCCTTTTGGTTGATTTTTGTTTCTTTTTTCTACTTGTACCTGCAAAATTGAAATAGATTGAACTGCAACTAACTAAAATCTATCTTGCTGAAAAGAAAATGCAGAATTGAAACGAAAGCAGGAAATGATTAATCTATTTTGCTGAAATGAAATTGTAGCATTGAAATGAAAGCAGGAAATGACTAATTTACGCTTGCTGAAATGAAATTGTGGAATTGAAATGCTAATCTACACTTGCAGAATTGAAATGCTAATTTACACTTGCAGAATTGAAATTGTAGAATTGAAATGCTAATTTACACTTGCAGAATTGAAATGCTAATCTACGCTTGCAGAAATGAAATGAAAGTAGGAAATGTCTAACCTACTTTTGCGGAAATGAAATTGTAGAATGGAAATGAAACAACTACTCTACTCTTGCTGAAATAAACTACTTAGCAGAAGGCTGCATTAGAAAATAGAAGAAAAGTGTCAAGTCGTAAAAAGGGCCTTTTTCATCTCTAATTACCTCACATTAACTTGTCAATCCAAGAACGTTTTGTTATTTCAAAGAGTGTCTCAGTTTGAGGCTATCATTTGTTAGAGTAATGCTAGTAGTATAGTGCTAAAAATACAGGAGTAAACAGATGCTTAAAACATGATCTACTTACAACAAAGCACTTTAAAACCTAAATCCTGCATTCAGAAAACTAAGAAATTTATTAGTCAGTGGTCCAGTAATAGTAACTCATCCCTCTGTAAACTGATGTAACTAAAGATAATCAAGGAACAGATCATCAACCTAGGAGCTAGACAACAAATGTCAACGCTCACTACAGTTTCAGATCATTCTGCACACCAAAGTAATGATAATGCAAATAAAAAGAAATGGAACAACAACTAGGAAATGGAACAGTAATTAAGAAATGGAACAGCAACTAGAAAAGGTAACAACGACTAATTCTTATAAACAACAACAACTTAGTCTTCAGAAATAAGTACAGCAATCGTATCCTACAGAAATCAGATAACAATCTTTACTTTAAGAATAAATTGGACAACAGATGGAAATAGAATGGCGACTGATTAGCAATGAAATATACAATACTACTCAGAGCCAAATGTAAGTGCACAATAAACCAAGATAAATAACACACACGACACACCTTAATATTGCGAAAAACAGTAATCTGATTTTGATACCACAAATATCAATCTTAGTTATAAAGAATAACGTTTGTAATTTGTAATGGAACAACAACGTTAGTTAAACAACAATCACAATTAAGTGTAAACCATCAATAAATACAATAATACCAATTTATGAATGTTACAACATGGGTAATCTGTAATAGCATTCTATAAGGACTAGCAGCATTATATCAATGATTAACGGAACAACAATGCATTATAGAGTCAGAATGAACACTATGACATTCCTATCACAGAGAACAATATTACTCAGTCAAACATAAAGCAAAACAACATCGTGATGTAAAATAGCAAAACACATTAGATTACCGAACAAGGCTGATAATGAAAACCACACACGAACTAAAGATAATGGTATAGGAGCAAGTGTTCCACCAGGGTTGGGCCCTTAGCCTCCAGGGACACACCGCTTGAGATTATTCTAGGATCAAAGATGGAACAACAACCAGATTTATATTAAAGCATTAACACAGAGTTACAACAGATCACTTCTCAATGAGAGTCGATGATCAAAGATTCAATTACAGAGAAAAGTTACATAAAAATTAACAGCAGATCCTTCGGGCTAGTAGTGTTGCGCCTTTTTATAACAGCTAAAGCGGAGATATCAATGATGAAAAAATAGTTAAGGCAACAATCCCTCAGGATCAAAGGATCTTGAGGGATTTGCCAAACTGTTAATTCCCAGTTATCCATTTGTTCTCTTGTGCCGAGTCGATATGTCCTTTTCCTTTCCTTAGCTGATATGCTTTAATTTGGATCACCTTGTTTGCATGTGGTTCCCCACCAAAGGGACAGCAGTTAACTTGACCCTGTCTTTTTCTTTGGAACTACAATCTTTTGTTTTTCCCCTTTCCTGCATAAGAAATGGCAATTATTAGTATTTTCGTGTTTCATATAAATCCTATAGATTTTGTCATGATTTCTTATTATCTATCTAGTTCATGATGCAAAGGAGCTATGATTTTTAATGAAAAGATGACAAAATAATCAACAAAAACATACCTTCTTGAGTACTCCATACACCCCCTTGCTTACCCTTTTTCATGCCCTCTGAAAACATTGTAGTTGACATGTAAGGTAGTGAGAGAGTAGGCTGGAGATGGGGTCTCATGTGGTGGTCTATAGCCATGATGCCTAACTAAGTGTTCAAAAAGATGGCCTATCTGACCCTCAGGCATCTTATATAGGGCTTGGTATCCAGGTGCTGGGTGCCAAATAATTGGACTCAGGAACCTATATCCTAGCCAAGATGGCCCTGCCCTCAAGATAAGTTCACCATAGAGGTTCAAGCGATCAACGACTAACTTAAAATTCTCATAATTAAATGGTTCCCTGAGTTGAATATTTGGATTAGAAATCTGATATCAGAATTTGGAAGCATCAATGGCAAGGTATTTAATAGTAAAAAAGTATTCTATTCCTTGTTGACTGATTGGTGTATGAATGGGTCCTAATGCTTCAATCACGCCTGGAGTCCTCATGAGGTTCCTATGTTTCCTCCATAACTGCACTAAATTTCTAGGCTCAGCTCTTACCCATAAGTCTAATCCATTTTCTTGTCTTTGGAAGGCATTATAGGCTTTAAGCCATTTGATTTGATTAACTCCAAACGAAATAAATGCCTACAGTTGGATATCCCCAATAAAAGGGTCGAGGTTCTGCTTTGTCTCTTAGTCTAACACAAGGTTATGTAGATAGAATTCATAGTGCTTACAACAATTTATAAAATGATCAATAGTATTAATCTGTATAGGGGCTCCTGCTTTGACAACCTTTATTTTCAATTGTAAATATCGTTCCATTAAAAACAAGGCATAATTCTTAGCAGGGGCTCTACAGGCTAGGACGTCAGCCTACAAAGAGCATAAGATATCCATCTATTTGATAACTATATCTATCCTATGAGTTACCTTTGTGACTTTTTCTTCTTCCTTTTTCCATCCTTCAAAGACCTCGCGTTCGGGTAAATTGACATTCCTTAGCTGTTGTTGTAATTCTTCATACTTCTGTCGATAAACCGTTTGTTCTGTAAGTTTTTCTACTACTTGTTGAGCTTGCATCAAACCCTCTCGTAGGGTTACTGTCCTCGGATCACTGTCCCACATGGTAGTGGTGAGCGAAAGGTTCACTTGAATCTTATTATTGCATCGTCTCGTGTTTATGGTTCGCATTTCTCCAGAGGGTTGTGCCTCTGTCTGAATTGCTTTGTCACAGGCTGATATATCACCTATTTGTACTTCAACATGGGAAACAATTGAATGCTGTTACTTTTGGTTTTGAATAGCAGACTGCTCTTCAACGGGGTTTTGAATGGCGGGCTACTCTTCCACCAGGCTTTGAACAACAAACTGCTCCTCAACAGGGTTTTGAACAGCAAGCTGGACTTGAGTCCTTCGAACCTTCTTCTTGAGGGGTCTTGCCGAAGTGGTTGCGTGTCTTAACCTTGAAGTCCTTTTTACTGTCTTTCTCATTTTGAAAACCCTGATTTGTTGTTGAAGTCGAGCTATCACATTCAATAATCTTTTCTATTCTTTTCATAATCTTCTAACTTCTTCTGTTTCCTTAGAAGGAACAACTATCTGTTTACTCGAACCTGGACTGTTATCTTGGCCAATTCGTTGGTTTTCTTCTTGGGGTGCTCCTTCATTGTTCTGTTCGAGTTTCTCAGGAGTAAAAACCCTAGCCGATTTTGTTATTTCCTGGGTGACTTCTTTTTCCACCCCTTCTTCTTCCTTCTAGTGTAGTCTGGCTGGGAACAGATTGTTCCTCCTCTGTATCACTTTTCTCTCTTGTCATACTTTCATCATGAACATGATGATTCTTTTCTTCTACTTCCTTGTTACGTAATTCTTCGGGTTCATTTTTGTCCTGAGCAGGATGCTCTTTTGGTTCTTCTTTAATATGGAGGCCTAGCAGGCTGAGAGGTTGGGCATATTCGCCCATATTGGCCAGAATTTTGGCCAATACATCTTCTTGCAATGGATTTTGCAATGGGCTTTCTTCTTGTTGCTCTGTTTATTCCTCTTCCTACCCAAGCCGCTCAGTATCTTCTTATGTTTCTCCTTCCTCATTTCCTTCCAATGCTTTCTCATTCTATTCTCCTTCCAATTGTGGGGGTTACTCATCCCCTAAATTGTCTATCTCCACTGGTTGGCTAGTATCCCCTTGGGAATTTTTCAGCCTCCCTCTAATCCCTACCAATCTGACTGATTTCCTCTGTTTCAATGGTCTATCTGGCGTACTGGTAGTATGCTTACGTTTTGGGGATGGCATAGTCAGTCCCTCATCTATCATGGCAATTATCTCTTCCTAGCTTCTCTGTTGCTAAGCAAGGCTGTGGCTAACGATCAACCGTATCAGCCCATGGTGACTTACTACTGATTCTACATGTTGTGACTTTTTCATGCTTCGGGCAACATCATGAAGTAATGAATTTAAAAATGCAGGTAAGTTCACAAAGAATTTCTGTTTTAATATGGCTAAAAGTTTAAGGTGTTGTGGTCTTACCACGTATTTCCTACCATCACAAGTGATGTAGCTCTGGATGATCTTCACCAATTTTGCCCACGACTCCCCTAATGCTACTGGCAGAACTCCCTTTCCTCTGACTGTTAGGTTTTGGCCTTCATCCTGGAAGATTTTTATGATCTTTCGCAGTCTCTCTTTCTTTAACGTCCACACAGGTCCAGTGGCTGGCAGTCCCGAGACCTCTGAAATTATGTCATTAGTGACTGCTATGTGTCTCCCCCTTACTGTGAAGTGATATTCTTGCAAGTTCTGCAAGAATTCTATTGCTATGGTCTTGTTGGATTCCTATAAATGATTGAGATAAACTAACCAACCTGCCCCTGCCAGGATTTCTCATGCAGCATCAGAGACTGTCAATACCTATGGTTCTCTCCGAATTGATCTTCCTCCCATTCTTTTAGCTCACTGTAAAATCACAGAGATGGAAATGGAACAACAGGCTATTCAAACTGTTAGACCACAGAGAAAATAATGAAACAGTAGGACTCGCTCAAATCCTGAGTCACTTACTAATTGCTGCAGAGCATACTATAGAAATGGCTTAGGAACAACAAGCCATGCAAATTGAAAAACAATATACTGTTGAGCCTTGCTATTCCCAAGTAAACAATTTTCCGAATAATAGTTTGACACGTATACCAGCAAATTATGAGGTTACCTGCCTCCCCCTTGCAATGTAATAGGTCATCCTCGGTCGTCAAATGAGGGAGCGACATGCCGAAATGCCAAAATACAGAGTCCTAAAGGAACAACGTATGCTGAAATTCCATGTGTTAAAAAAGGAGCAGATTGCCAAAATCGAGGTGTATAGTAGGATCACTTAAAAGTAAGAGAATGATGTGATATGATGTGAGGCTGGGAAGATAGGACAGTTGACATGCACACAGAGGCTAATGCGGTCATTATCAAATTTTCCGTCACGATTGGCTATAATAGATTTTCATGTGTTTAATGGTTTGGGGAAGTGATATACATAATCTTATTGACGAATTATAGAGGTATAAGACAGAAAAGGGTGTTGATGATTGCTATTGGTGTATAAGGAATGTGACTTCAATACCATTAACAGAGCTCTACTACCAACAAGTGTCCATAACCTTGACAAAATAGTTTGTTTCACCCATGGAACCATGATCCTTTGTGTATGCTTAGGAAGCGTTGTGCAATGTCAAAATGTAGGCCATTATGCTAGCTTGGTGACCAGTTAACCATAATTCCATTCACCAGGAAGGAGTGCAAGGTGGGTAGCCCGGCTCATGATGAGACCTCCTGTTCCAAGGTCTCTTTATTTTCTCTGGTGTGTCTCTTGGATCATATCCCTGATGAGGTGGCTATAGTGGAAATGCCACTTCACTTTCTTCTTTATGATCATGGCAGGCTGGCTCTTGATGAGACCCCTTATCCTGCATTTGACAACCCATAAGTTATATATAAAAAAAAAAATTCTCTCTTTTTTTCATAAAGTACTTTCCTATTTATACACAAAGGGTGGTTCAGTACTCCTTAAGAGTAGGAATGGTGGAAGAAGTCTTAACATCTCAATAGAAAAGTACAGACCCTTTGTTCTTATTCCTTAATAATGACCAAAGAAGATTATGGGAATTTAAAAAGACCAACATGATAAAGATAACCAATCATATCAGTATTAGTAGAAAAATGACAGTGAAAGTAATGGATAATTGTGTCCTTTCCTCTTTCCTCTTATCAATTCAGAGCAATTTCTTGTAAAAATAATGATTTTATATAATTTACTGATTTCATTATGCTATAGTTTTGTATCCATTGCATAAGTGTATAGCTGTGCTCCAAAAGACTTGAAACAACAGGAACAACAAGTATCTTTAAATTCGAACAGTGAGGAGAACAAGCATAAGTAAAAGGAATACGAGAATGTTGTCATTTCAAAAAGGAAGAGCAAAAAAATACAAGTGTTGTTCCTTTGAAAAAGGAACAACAGAAAATGCAAGTGCAATTCCTTTGGAAAAGGAACAACAAAAACTAAAAGTGTTGTTCCTTTGGGAAAGGAACAACAAAAAATGCAAATGTCGTTCCTTTGGAAAAGGAACAGCAAAAATAAAAAATGTTGTTCTTTTGGAAAAGGAACAATAGAAAACGCAAATGTCATTCCTTTGGAAAAGGAACAACAAAAATCAAAAGTGTTGTTCCTTTGGGAAAGGAACAACAAAAAATGCAAATGTCATTCCTTTGGAAAAGGAACAGCAAAAATAAAAAATGTTGTTCTTTTGCAAAAGGAACAATAGAAAACGCAAATGTCATTCCTTTGGAAAAGGAACAAAAAAAATCAAAAGTGTTGTTCCTTTAGAAAAGGAATAGCAAAAAATGCAAATGTCGTTCCTTTGGAAAATGAACAACAAAAATCAAAAGTGTTGTTCTTTTGGAAAAGGAACAACAAAAAACGCAAATGTCGTTCCTTTGGAAAAGGAACAACAAAAATCAAAAGTGTCGTTCCTTTGGAAAATGAACATCAAAATGAAAGTGAAAAATGAACGACTGAAGCAAAAGGTGCTGTTCCTTTGAAAAAGGAACAACAAAATGAAAATGTTGTCCCTTTGGAAAAGGAACAACAGAAACAACAACAGTGCACACATATGATGTCCCAACAGTGTTGTTTCTCTTGAAAAAGGAACAACAGAAAAGTACAAGTACTACAAAATGGTGAAGGTGCTATAAAGTGCAAACACAAAGAAAAATATGTACAGAGAGTAATTTATGCTAACAAAACAAAGGAATTATGTACAAAATGTGAAAGCAATTGAATCACTTAATGAATCACAGGTGAGGAAGATTTCTCTTCCTCCTCCAAAATTTGCATGTCCGAGTCTTCGCGTAGTTGCTGATAGAAGGACTCCCGAGTAAGTGGTTTGTAGTATAGTCCAACTCGGTGGCCATTTGCCTTGAATGTATATCCAGATCTGTTAATGGTGGTTAGAGTAAGGGTGCCATTATCATGTACCTTATGGATTTCATATGGCCCCAGCCAACGAGTCTGAAGTTTCCCGAAAAAATCCTGAAACCTGGAATCGTATAAAGCGCCTAGTCTCCTTCGCGGAAGACTTTATTTTTAATGAGAGCATCATGTCATTTAGCTCGCTGTTGTTGGATTAATGCAGTGTTTTGGAGAGCAAAGAGCTTGATTTCATCTAGCTCATTGATCTGTTGTAATCTATTAATTTGTGCCTCATTTAGATCTAGCCCAACTTCTTGTGTTGTTTGTAGTGTTTGGATTTCAAATTCTATGGGAAAAATGGGTTGCTTTCCAAACACTGATTGGTAGGGTGAATAGCGGTAGTGCTTCTCCATGTTTTTTTGTAAGCCCACAAGGCTTCTAGTAGTCTTGCAGCCCAATCGTGTCTATGTGACGCAATGGTTTTTGTTAATATTGCTTCTATTATTTTATTGCTGCTTTCTACTTGACCATTTGTCTGTGGGTAGTATGGAGTGGTGATTTTGTGTTGGATATGATAAGTTTTTAGTGTTGCAGCAATCTTGTTACCAACAAACTTTGGTCCATTGTTTGTAATTATATCTCTTGGAAGCCCATAGTGCACGAATATATGGAACATGAACTATATGACAGAATCCTTTGTAGCTCTCGGCAATGACTCTGCTTCAACCCATTTGGTGACATATGATGTTGCTACCAAAATATATGTTTTCTAGTGCGAAGATGGGTTAATTGGACCAACGAAATCGAGGGCTCGTTACTCAAATGGTTCAATAACTAGCTGTGGATTTAGGGGCATTCTGTCGAACTAACCAAGGTATCCTGCTCTTTGGCAACTGTCACAGGCTTGAACGAACTTCTTTGCATATTTGAAGATCGTGGGCCAATAATACCCTTTTTGCAGGACCTTATGTCCGGTTCTACGATCGGTGAAATGCCTGCCACATGGTCCATCATTACAAGCTTTCAAGATATCAAAAATTTCATCCTCGTGGATGCATCTCTTGATGTGCATATCTGCCCCTGTGTGGAACAGGTAGCCCCCAATCCAAGAAAATCGAGCACTTCACTGAACAATCTGCCTTCATTCATTGGGGGTCAGATGTTTCAGTAATTTACATACTTCTAGGTAATTGGAAACATCAACATACCGGGGTGTTTTAATAGTAATAGCAAACAAATGCTCATCTAGAAATTGATCTTCAACTGCTGCTACATCCCCTGGTTTTGGCATTCGTGAGAGAAAGTCAACTACAAAATTTTCTTTTCCAGGTCAGTCCTTGATTGTAATATCAATTTCCTGTAGTAAAATCAGCCATCTAGTTATTCTACCATTTGTGATTGGTTTATTTGCTAAATATTTTATGGTTGAGTGATCTGTATACAAGATAACAGGATATCCAGTAATGTAATGTATGAACTTATTGACAACATGTATTATAGCTAGAAATTCCTTTTCAGTAACAGTATAATTTAATTCATCGGGAGATAAATTCTTGCTAATATAATAAATTGCATATGGTTTTTTATCTTCTTCCTACCCAAGGACTGCTCCAATAGTTGTATCTGAGGCATCTGATGAAATTTGAAATGGCAAGTCCCAATTTGGTCCTCGAAGGACTGGGGTTGTGGACACAAGCTTCTTCAGATTCTGAAAAGCATGGTCACATTTTTTCTATCCAAAGAAAATCAACATTTCCTGTTAGTGCATATAGAGGTGCAACAATATGTGAAAAATGTTCTATAAACCTTCTATAATAACTAAAAAATCCAAGAAAATTGTGTACCTTTGTTTGAGTGGTAGGAGTAGGAATAAACAAAATTATTTGAATTTTGGCTGGGTTTACCTATATGCCAGTTGCTGAGATATAATGGCCTAGAATAAGTCCTTTAGTCATCATCATATAACATTTTTCGTGGCTCAAACAAAACCTGGTAATAATGCAGTGCTGCAAGACTTTTTCCAGTGTGCCCAATGTGGGGTCAAAATCGTCTTCGTATGGTGTAAAGTCATCCATGTATACTTCGAGCCCTTCATTTATTAAGTCTGAAAAGATACTGAGGATAGGCCTTTGAAATGTGGCAGGAGCATTTCATAAGCCAAAAGGTAGAACTCTATAGGCAAATGTTCCCCAAGGACAAGTAAAAGTGGTTTTGTCTTGGTCTTCAGGGGCAATCTGAATCTAATTGTATCCACTGAAGCCATCCAAGAAAGAAAATAATTTTTTCCCTGCCAAAGTGTCTAATACTTGGTCAATGAATGTAAGGGGAAGGTGGTCTTTTTTTGTTGCTTTATTTAGCTCCCTATAATATACACAAAACCTGCATTTTCCATTCTTTTTTAGTACCACAACAAGTGGAGAGACCCATTTACTATTGGAGATAGGGTAGATGAAGTTGACATCTAAAAGTTTTTGAAGTTCAGCTTTTACAATGTCTTTTAGATGAGGATTAAGTCTCCTTTGTGGTTGGCGAACAGGTCTCACATCCTTTTCTATGTAAATGTGGTGTGTACATAACTGGGGATCAATTCCTTTCATATCAGGGTAGTCCCATGCAAATGCTTCCTTATATTTCCTGAATAGTTGGATGAGCTTCTCTTCTTGTTCGGAAGTCAGGTTGGCATTAATGTTTAAAGTCTTTCCTGGCTCAGTTTCTACAATTTTGCTATTTGAAACAAAGGTAGTAGGTATTGTTTACTCGTGTGTATCTTTAAGAGGATCTTCTTCTAATTCATTATCAAATGTTGCTTCTATCATGTGACATTGTATGTGGGATCTAGGTTCAGCTTGGCTAATAAAATTATTAATGGCGTCATCTTCTATTTGTTCTTTGAATCAAGGGCCTCTTCTATGGTTAATGGAGATCTAATATTTTTAGTGAGGTATGATACATGATGCTTGTTAGTTTTTATTATTGTGACACTTGGATGCGCTGGAGGATATAAAGCTAGGTTCTTGATATTTGCCCCTCTAGTTATGGTCATATTGCCTTGTCGGCAACCAATATAAGCATCAGCAATTGCAAGCCAAGGTCTTCCTAAAATCAATGGATGTCCATCGAGTCGGTTTTTGGGGTTTATTATCAGAAAATCAGCCAGATACTCCCAGGAGTCAACGGATACAATGACATCATGTAATGTGCCCTCTGGCCTAACCACATATCAGTCAGTTGGTTCTAGTAAAGTAGAGGTCAGTTCTACTGATGTAATGCCTAGTTTTTGGCAAGTGGCAGTTGTTACGATATTAATTGCAGCTCCTAGATCAACTAAGGCATTTGAGAGGGTTTGACCATAGATTTATATGGTTACTATTGGATTTCCTGGGTATTCATACTTAACGGGTGTTTCTTTTCCTAATAATAAGTCAGACAAAGTGCCAACTACTTGGACTTTTGGATTATTTATTATTTTCCTCAGTTTCTTTATACATAGTTCTTTGATAGTCTTTGCATATATCGGGATATCTTGAATGGCTTGGAGGAGTGGGATTTATACAATTTTTTTAGTTCTCCCATAATGTCAAAATTAGGATATTATATAGGTCGAGGTATAACTAACCATTCTAAGAATGGGGGAGAGGATGTGGTTGCTTGATTATGAATTTGTTGTATGGCCACGTCCTCTTCTTGTGGTGGTTGTTCTATAGGTAACTGATTTTCAACTTGAGTTGTTTTATCTCCCTCAGTTTTGATGATATGCCCAGATCTTAATTGAAGGTCATTACACTCCCTTAGATCAGTTCCTATTTCCGGTGTTTCAATTATTTGAATAGATTGGATGAGTTTGTTATTTGGATTAGGGTTGGGTTGGGCTGGGAGCTGCGATCTTAAGTTAGACTGGGGGTTTTGTTGTAAGGTCGAGAACAGGATGGTTCCTACTAGTTGATTCATTGGTCTTTTGCCAGTTTGTCTGCCAGGCTTGACTTTGTGAAGTAGGAGGCGTCCATTGTGCTGGATATACATTATTTTTCCAATATGGTGGGGTATAGGGAAAATTTGGCCAATTGGGTTGGCTTGCTTGATTCGTCCATGGAGATAATGACGGAAATGGCTGTTGTGACCAATTCAGGAATGGAATTTGATTTTTCCACATTATATTATATTGTTTAGCATGATATTGTGGAGGCTGAAAAGAAGGAGCGAGATCTGAAAACATACCTAATTGTTGCGGTTGCCATTGACGGCACTGATTGAGTAGATATATCGATTCTGTATCTTCTTCTGCTTCCTTGTATACTACTTTCAATCCAAGAAGTGAGGGACAACTCTTTGTAGAGTGGTCTTTTGTACAAATGGCGCAGATTTGGACTGCGTCTAATGGACAATCCTTGTGGATGTGTTTCTTTTTGCATTTGGGACAGAAGATTTCCAAATTCTGTTTTACTTCTACTTGCTTTGTTTGGCCTGCATAATATCAAGTTGTGTTGTTAGTGTCTCCAATATGTCAGTTTTAAAATTTTCTAATAAATTTCCAATTTCTGCACGGGTTACTCCTTCTGCCAAAATTATGTTATCTCTTGCAAACTGGTCATGTTCTGTTGGTTTTAGTCTTATGCTGCCTCTCGAGCTCCTGATACATAGATTAATAATGTTAGCAAAATTTTCTTGATAAATATCTCATTTTCCCATAATATTTAATGTTTCAATCCATTGTTCCTTCATTCCCCTAATTAATGTTGTTTTTAATACATTATCAAGTAAGGGTAATGATGCATAAGGAGATCTTTGAAGATTATACTGGAAATGTTCAACATACTCTTCTAATGTTTCATTTGGTCTAGCTACCATCTGAAATATTTCATCTTTTAACTCTCTAGACCTACAATAATCCTGATATTTTTTTAGATAAGATTCTTTCATTTGATCCCAATTATTTATAACACCACTACCCAATCCCATAAACCATCTTAAGGCGGCCCCTTTTAATGTAGAGGGAAATAATTTCAGCTTCTAGGGATCGATGGTGTAGTCATATCCTCTACACAGCACATCGAATTCAAATAGGAATGCATCTGGATCTTTTGATGTAAGGCCATGGAATGTAGGGATATGCTGAACAGGAATTGCTTTCATAGGTGCATTGGCTGCAATATCCACAATGGGGTATTGCAGTGTAGAGGTTTGGGTGTTTAGCTGGTTTTGAGCCATTTGGTCAAATATATGCCAATAATCTTCTGGGATTTCTAGGAGGGTATTCCTAGGTTGTCGAGGGGAAGTGGCTTTGACAACACTTCCTTTATCTGGGATAATGAGAGTACCTAATGTCTGGGGGGGTTCAGGTTCTTGAATTTCTTCAACTTCGGTATAAATGATTTTTGTAGCACTTCCCTTATCTGGACTGCTTAATGGCTGAATTACCCCAAGAGGAGATCTTAGTTCTGCAGCCTCTCCTGTCTCTCCTCTTCCTTCACAAAGGTTGCTAAGATTCCCTTCTTGCAATGATTTTGGGCTAGAATTTTAAATTTCTTGAAAATCTTGCTCTTCAGTTTGACTATGCACCTCAGTAAAGGCTACAGATGGTGATCCTATGGCCTGAAGGGAACTAGTAGGCTGTCTAGAAGCAACGTTTCTAGGTCCTATTGAAGGCTGAGATTTTGCTTTCTTAAGGATTTCGTCTATAAAGGTCGATCGACCAAGGGTCACCGGTCCCTTAGCTTTATCAGACATGGGTAGAGGTTTGGGATTCTTTTCTGGCTTTTTCTACTTAGTCATGCACAAAAATCAATTGCTAAGTTCTACCCAAACAAAACAGCAACAAATCTGCAAGAAAGCGGGCAGGGGAGCAAGGATATTACATACTCCACACCAGGTTCTTATTTTTCGTTTTTAAAACCCAATTCTTTCCTAGCAGGCTCTTACACTACTCTGAAAAGAGACAAATGGCTACACTCTTCCACGGCAACGACACCAAAATGTCGAGCCATAAAAAGGGTCTTTTTCACCTCTAATTGCCTCACATTAACTTGTCAATCTAGGAATGTTTTGTTATTTCAAAGAGTGTCTCAGTTTGAGGCTGTCATTTGTCAAAGTAATGCTAGTAGTAAAGTGCTCAAAATACAACAGTAAACAGAGGCTTAAAACAAGATCTACTTACAACAAAGCACTTTAAAACCTAAATCCTACATTCAAAAAACTAAGCAATTTATCAGTCAAGGGCCTAGTAACAGTAACTCATCCCTCTGTAAACTGATGTAAATAAAGATAATGAAGGAACAAATCATCAATCTGGGAGCTAGACAACAAATGTCAATGCTCACTACAGTTTCAGATTGTTCTGCACACCAAAGTAATGATAAGGCAAATAAAAGGAAATGGAACAACAACTAGGAAATGGAACAGTAATTAAGAAATGGAACAACAACTAGAAAAGGTAACAGCAACTAATTCTTATAAATAGCAACACCTTAGTCTTCAGAAATAAGTGTAGCAATCGTATCCTACAGAAATCAGATAGCAATATTTACTCTAAGAATAAATATGACAACACACGGAAATAGAACGACGACTGATTAGCAATGAAATATAGAACAATACTCAAAGCCAAATGTAAGTGCACAATAAACCGAGATAAATAACACACACAACACGCCTTAATATTGAGAAAAACAGTAATCTGATTTCGATACCACAAATATCAATCTTAGTTATAAAGAATAACAATTGTAATTCGTAATGGAACAACAATGTCAGTTCAACAACAATCGCAATTAAGTGTGAACCATCAAGAAATATAGTAATACCAATTTATGAATGTTACAACACGGGTATTCTGTAATAGCATTCTATAAGGACTAGCAACGTTATGTCAATGATTAAAGGAACAACAATGCGTTACAGAGTCAGAATGAACACTATGACATTCCTATCACAGAGAAGGATATTACTCAGTCGAATGTAAATCAAAACAACACTGTGATGTAAAATAGCAAAACACATCAGATTATTGAACAAGGCTGATAATGAAAACCATGCATGAACTAAAGATAATGGTATAGGAGAAAGTGTTCCACCAGGGCCGGGCCCTTAGCCTCCAGGGACACACCGCTTGAGATTATTCTAGGATCAAATATGGAACAACAACCAAATTTATATTAAAGCATTAACACAGAGTTACAACAGATCACTTCTCAATGAGAGTCGATGATCAAAGTTTCAATTACAAAGAAAAGTTACATATAAATTAATAGCAGATCCTCCGGGCTAGCGGTGCTGCCCCTTTTTATAACAGCTAAAGCGGAGATATAAAATATGCAAAAATAGTTAAGGCTGTGATCCCTCAGGATCAAAGGATCCTGAGGGATTTGCCAAACTGTTAATTCCCAGTTATTAATTTGTTCTCTTGCACCGAGTCGATATATCCTTTTCCTTTCGTTGGTTGATATGCTTTAATTTGGATCGCCTTGTTTGCATGTGGTTCCCCACCAAAGGGATAGCAGTTAACTTGACCTTGTCTTTTTCTTTGGAACTGCAATCTTTCATTTTTCCCCTTTCCTACATAGGAAATGGCAATTATTAGTGTTTTCGTGTTGCATATAAATCCTATATATTTTGTCATGATTTCTTATTATCTACCTAATTCATGATGCAAATGGGCTATGAGTTTTAATGAAAAGATGAAAAAATAATCAACAAAAACATACCTTCTTCAGTACTCCACAAAAAGAAACAATCACCAATACTCTGATGCTTCCTCGGCAACGGCGCCAAAAAGATGGTGCGCTCTAGTATTGTAGCAATAATGCTGCAACTCCTGGGACTCCCTTCTTTACTTTTATCAATCCGGTAGTTCGTAACAAACTTGGAAGCGACGGTGCTATATGCATAAGTACTAGCTCTTACCGCAGGTTGTCACTGGATCAGCTGGCACAAGTCCGCTAGGAGTTTAAGCCAACTTCTATGAGATCTTAGAAGAATCTTTTAACTGTGATGGAGAAAATCTAACTCAAAGGAGGTGAATCTACTTGCAGAAAGAAGCTGAAAGCTGAAAGGAAATGCAAAACCTAGCAAACCCTAGTTTTACCGACTAACCCTACTGGTGCAAGAAAAATGATGAAAGCTGTAGAAATGGATGCCATTGGCTCTTGGGGAGGTAAAGTTCATGTGTCTAAGCTACTTCTGAAGTGAAATCTGAAAAGGAACATCTTTTTGTATTTTTGAGCAATTTTGTAAAATTATTATGCATGTGCTTTAACTGTTTTTGACTGTGCAGAGGTTGATTGGCGAAAGGAAATGGGGTAGGTTCTCGCAGGAGGTTGGGAAGGTGAGAACAAGGCCTAAGGGGTCCCTAGCACCCTTCCAGAGAGTTTCACAGTTTTCGGATCTCATAAAACCGCTCTCGTGAACTTCTACATGAAGTCTGCAGGGGTTCTACTAGATGTTCTATAGGATATTCCGAAAGGGGATTTTGGAGGGTTGATGGTGGAAGAAAGGTGGAAAAGTGGAGATGGACGTTGGATGAGGATGTGAAGAGGTCTAGCACCTGGTGAATGAAGCTGAGGAGTGATTAAGGTGGTTGGATTTGTTCAAGGATGGAGGGAGCAATGTTGCACAAGAATGTAGAAATTAGGGCAAAGTGGAAAAGTGTGGAAAATTTAGGGAAGGAATCTTGGATTAGGGTTTGGAGAAGGTTGTAGGGTGGAGGAAGGCTAGGTAGGGAGGTATTATAGGTGTTCTGCACACTATTTTCCAAAACTGATCGAACAAAGACTAGGAAAATCAGAGATCTGGCTGTTTTGTCCTAATTTGACCTAAAAACCAAAAACATGATGAGCATAAGTTTATTGATAGAAAATCATGCAAGATAACTATGAAAACTAAGTAATAATAGATCTTAAACATGCAAGTACAACTGGCATCAACTTTTTCAAGTAAATATCTAACACTAACAATTGCATGGAAAGGCAAAAACAATTTTTTTGTGGCAGCAAGTATGCCTTGGTCTCAGCTCATGGTCCCAAGGAGGGAGAGATGAGATCAAGGATTTCTTGATGGCCTTTTTGAAGATCTTTTCCTTTACCAAACTTTAAAATCAACTTGAAGTATGAAAATATATTTTAATCATCAGAAACAACCTAATTAACAAAATTAGATTTTAACCAAAATAGCAGAAATTATTCTATGCATGCAACAAAGACACATAAAGGTAGAAAAAGGAGGTATTGGCACTTGGGTTGGGCCCAAACCCAAGAGATATAGCCTCCTAAGAAAGATTAGAGCTGGTGCAAATCTGGATTCATCTTTATTGATCAAAAAAATAGTTACATCCCAAAAACTGTCTACAAGAAAAAGCTCGAAAATGTGCTGATACAGAGCTGCACTAAAGTGCGAGAATAGACTAACAAAATGACTAACCTACTGACTAAAATCTAACTATAATTTGACTAAAATCTAACTAACTGAACTGAGGCCCTAAGCCTTCTTATTTATACAAATTTAGGACCCCAATAGCCCTCCTAAACTTTAGGAACTCGGCTGCCAAATCTTGTAGTTAACAGTAGTCCGACTTGACTTGCTTGGCTGCCCCTTGTGCTCTGAATTTTTGATGGAGAATTCGAGGTAAGGGCTCATAAATGAAGGGGACACCTTCCTACAAATCCTCTCCCTTGTTCTTCCATGAATTTGGCTGCCAAGTGCTCATTAAGCCTTTGATTTTGTCTCAAAATTGACCAAAAATCTACATAAAGCACACATTAGACTTTTTGGCATAATGACTAACCCAATTCACTCTATTAGCATAGATGTAATAAAAAACATGCAATAAACTAATGAGAATGGTGGATTAAGTCAAATTAGGAGGCTAAATGAGCCCATATAATTACCCATTTCTGGTGCTCATCACCTATCTATTGTTAAGTATGTACCAGGTTTGAAAAATAATCTTGTATCTGTTCCTATGCTATAAGATAAAGGCTATGATGTAGTCTTTAGTAAAGGGAAAGGTTTTCCTAAGGCATATCGGCACTGAACAGACCAAGCGAATTGGGATTCAAATAAATAATCTCTACAAGATGGAGGTAGATGACTGTGCTACACTAAGTTCCAAAGCAGAGTTGGTGCAAAGACAAGATGTTGGCAAGCTGTGGCATAGAAGACTAGGCCACTTGCATCACAAGGCCTTGAAGATCATGTAGCAAATTCCTACTGGCTTACCCAAGGGAGAACTAGAGAAAACAAACACATGCAAAGGATGCGCCCTAGGTAATTATGAAAAATATTCCTTTCAATATTGGGATAGTAGAGCTGGAGAAATCCTGGAGTGAGTTCACTTAGATGTAAGTGGACCATTCTCTACAGCCTCCACCACTAAGCAAAGGTACTATGTTATTTTTATTGACGATTTTTCCCTAGATGTTGGATCTACTTTATGCAAAAGAAGGATCAAACCTTCTTGAGGTTTTGTGAGTTTAAAGCCTTGGTAGAGAAAGAATCTGGAAAGAAAGTAAAAGTCTTGCGTAACGACAATGGTGGAGAGTATGTTTCCTAGTAGTTTAAAGACTTTTGTGTTGTAGAAGGAATTAAATGGGAATTTATGACACCTCATAACCCACAACAGAAGGGGATGGCTGAAAGGAAGAAAAGATCTATTGTGGGAGTAGCTTGAGCGATGTTGCATGACCAAAGCCTACCACTTCATCTATGGGCTGAGGCATGCAATACAATAGTGTGCCTTCAGAACAAAAGTCCTCATCGTATTTTGGGGATGAAGACACCTATGGAGGATTTTTTAGGGAAGAAATCAGATGTGAGTCACTTTCGCATCTTTAGATCACCAATTTTCTATCATGTGACCAAAGATGCTTGGAAGAAGCTAGACCCAACAGCTGAGTTGGGGATACTTGTGGGGTACACAGATACACCCCACAACTATCGTGTGTTTCTGCCTGCCAATTAGAGGATCGTAGTGCACATGGATTTGAATTTCGATGAGCAGAGAGCCATGCAAGTGTCACTTGAAAGGGAGCTCAAGTTGCATGGTGATGAGGATCTTTTAGTTCCAAAGGAGGAGGAGCGTCCTGATGATGTGGATCAGCCACATGCAGAGGATCTAGTAGTGGAGACCACCACTCTTGGAGAGTCTTGTGGAGATGAGTGGAAATGCTCGTGAGAAGTTGACAAATTGATGCTAGATGTGAGAGAGAATGTGAGCAACCATCCTCTCAGTGCAGACAGAGGAGATCTCCCAAGAGACAAACTGGCTACATGGCCTTCGTCGGTGAGTGTGTAGCGATCGAACCTTCTTCTTTCCAGGAGGCATTGCAACAACCAATCTGGGTTGATGTAATGGTAGAAGAGTATGATTCTATCATATGGAATAGTGTGTGGGATGTTGTCCTTAGACTTGAGGACAAGTCAGTGGTTAGTTCCTGATGGCTTTACAAGGTAAAGCAGATAGCTGATGGCAGTGTTGAGAAACACAAGGCAAGGTTTGTTGCCCGAGGTTTCTCACAGGTTGAGGGGATCGTCTACGATGAGACCTTTGCCCCTGTAGCAAGGTACTCTTTTTATCGATCGATGGTAGCTCTATTAGCTCAGATGGGTTGGAAGATCCATCAGATGGATGTGATGATGGTGTTCCTCAATGGGAAGATTGAGGAAGAGGTATACATTGAGCAACCCGAAGGATTTGAGACCTTCGATCATGAGTCACATGTTTTCGGACTCAAGCGAGCACTGTATGGGTTGAAGGAAGCACCCCGTGTTTGGTATACCATGATCAACATCTATTTCATTGGGTTGGACTTCACCAAGAGTGAAGCAGATGTGAACCTTTACCACATCATGGTAGAAGGCAAGCCATTGATTATTGTACTTTATGTCGATGATATGATTTTGACAGGTGATGATCAGTTGCTCAAATATTGCAAGGAGGACCTTGCAAGAGAATTTGAGATGAAGGACATGGGCCTCATGCACTACTTTCTAGGGATGGAAGTGTTGTAGAAAGATGGGGAAGTATTTGTGTCTCAAGGAAGGTATGCCAATGAGATACTCAGGCGCTTTCACATGGAGAAGTGCAAACCCATGCAGACTCGTCTAGCTGGGAACTGGAGGAAGGAGGATGCTACTTCAAGTGAGGTTGTAGCTGCTACTATTTATCGACAGCTGGTGGGTTCACTTATGTATTTGGTGAACACACGACCCGACTTATGATTTGCGGTGAATCAACTAAGTTAAGCTATGGTTTAGCCTACCAAGTTGTTTTGGAAGGCAGCGAAGCATGTGCTGAGATATCTTAGAGGCACTACACAGTATGGATTATGGTATAAATGGACAAAGGGAGTGAAGCTGCAAGGCGTCACAGATGCGGATTGGGCTGGTGTTCCATCAGACTAGAAGAGCACTTCTGGAGGAATCTTCAACCTTGGTTCAGCTGCAGTTTCTTGGTATAGCAGGAAACAAAGATCAGTTGCACTTAGCTCAGCAGAAGCTGAATACATGGCTACCAGTCAGGTAGCATGCGATGCCATTTTGATGCGTAAGATTCTAGTGGGATTGTTTGGTTAGATGATGGATCCTACAGTGATATACTATGATAATCAGAGTTGCATAAAACTCTCTGAGAATCTAGTGTTTCATGACAGGTCCAAGCATATAGATATCCATTACCATCATCTATGGGACTGTGTGGTCAAGAGGATCATGATGTTGCAGTATGTTTTGACCAAGGAGCAAGATGCAGATATTTTAACTAAGGCATTGTCAAAATGCAAGTTCGAGTTCCACGAAGACAGGATCGGGGTTACTGATAATCCCTTTCTTTTTGAGAGGGAGTGTTGAGATTTGCAACAAGAAATGCTAAAAATAGAAAATTCTAAAAATATCACTATTATAAATAGTTGGGCTATAAATAGCCAGGCTATAAATAGTAGTTCAACCATTGTGGATCTTAGCAAAAATGGGTGAAAAGTGAAAGTGTTAAAAATAGATTTTCTAAAAATAGAATTTCAGGATCCCTTCTTATTTTAGTCAGTCCCTGGACTAAACATAAGAAGTAAAATTCGAATTTGATGTTAACATTTGTTTGTAAATTGATTAATTAATTCATCTTGAGTTAATTAGTTAAGGAATTATGAACATGAAGTCTATGTGAGGACATGAAACAGTTTCTCCTTTGATTGATGGATTTATCTATCAGTTAAAGAGATAAGAGTGAGTTGTAATATTGAGTTGTAATTAGTTGGCTTAGTTAACTGAGTCAAGTCTAGTTAGATTAATTTAATATTTTGCTAAATTAATGAGAGTTTAGTTAGTTAATGCTTGCATTCATGTAACTACTGTATTTCAGATAACTGAAGATTCACTCATGGATAACTCATGCATGTTAGTTCAGTCAAAGACCCAGTTGAGATCAGATGGAGGGACAATGTATTATCAGTTGCTAGAATATTCCATTGTGAATATTCCTTGCATGCAGAAGGAATAGTAGTCCTTAAGGATTGTGCAGTTGGATCAAAGTTTATTGTGAGTATGATGAGGCCAATTCACACATGTGATATCATTGGACCCTAATCAAAACTACGTAAGGAAATGGGAGGCTTGGAGGGATTGAGGAAGATATATTCTATGTCTATTGAGTCTGTGAGCAGTATTGTTTGATTACAAAGAGCAGGATAGCTTGAGAGCTGATCCTTTTTGTAACTTGAACAAGATTTCCACTTGGATGATAATACAGTGTTGGGGTTTTAGGATGGTGCTTTCCCCAGTGATATATCTTCTGTGTTATGGTTGATTACTTCTCATTCTCAGTTATATCTGTTCTTGGTTGATGTTGCTCATGTTCGATTAAGCTTCCTCTAAATTCTTCGTAGAAGTAGATCAAGTGTTTTTCTTTAGTACATTACATTACCAGGTGATCTACAGTGGGAATTTATACACAAGTCTAATCCTTCTGTAACAACACGATTGGGCTCCCACATGGCGATGAGCTTGGCCGAATGTGACCTTTCTGCAGCAGCTCCTGAATTTGCCTCTTGATTTCATCGTTCTCTAGAATGGAGTGTTGATAGATTATTCTATTGGGTAACAATGTACCTAGGGTCAGATCGATGGAGTGCTTGACCTGACAGGTCATAAGCACCCTTATGGGAGAGCTGAAGATGTCCCCGTACTCCTCCACGGCCTTGTCCATTTTTTATTATCATGTGGATGGGCATTGTCTGGAGGTCATGGCCATTGTATTCTTCTTTCTTTGAGGGCATATCATCAAGAAAACAAATTTTTCTATTTTTGAAATTATATTACTGCATAGTTTTGCAGTAATAAAAAAGATGGCGATAGGTGGGGCTACCTCCAATATCCTATACAACTTATTTCCTAATGTAACAATAATAGCGCCAGGATTTGACTCATACACAACATATCTTTTCCACAAGTATGGTTGGCCTAATAATACATCACAAAAATCAATGGGAGCAACATCATATAATACCTCATCTATGAAAGGCTTGATGATGTATGGAAGGCAACATTGTTGACTCATGTGCAGATCCCATCCTGGGTGAAACCACCTGATGGTGTACAGTTGTGGGTGTGTTGTGGTCAGTAAGCCCAGCCACTTCACAACCTCTACTGCAATGAGGTTATTTTGGCTCCTATTGTCGATAATGAATTGTTGTGGGGACCCCTTCCCCCACATTTAGGAGTAGAAGAGACGCTCCTCCTCCTCTGGATCTTCGGGTTCCTCCTTTTGGATCTTTGTGGTGGCGATGATGGCATTGGGCTCCAAATCAATAATATGTTTTCAATTTTCATTCCTCTTGTTAGGTTTTGACTCAGAGTCAGAACATGCATTTGATTCTGAAGCCTTTAGCTCAGCCACTAGTGATTACTTGGATCGACACTTGCTTATGTTGTGGTTGGACCTCTTATGGAACTCACACCACTTTCTTGTGTCCTTTTTTTCTTTGCAGTGTTGTCCTTTTATTTTGGCCTTAATGAGTTGTGTTGGGCCATCCTGCCTTGGATTTATCCTCTGTTCTGAGGTTTGGAGGCACCTTTCCCTTACTTCAGATTCACAGATCCAAAAACTCTCTTCTTCTGTTTAAACTTCTTCTCGATCTTGACGACATATCGGTACACCGTGCCGACAGAGAATATGCACAAGAAATCCATCTCGTTTTAGATGTATCTATGTAGGTAGTCATGGTACTTGAGTACCAAATGTTTCTCAGAATCCTTGATGCCCAGATTCTTGCGCAGGGTATGAAAAACATTGGTAAAATTAGGCACATCTTGGTCCCTTCCCTGCTACAACGTGGTCCACTTTATGTATTTCTCCTCATAGCTCCAAAAAAGTTAGTACTGCTCCTTGATGGCATCACGAAATGAATTCCAAGTGGGAATGGCTAAAAATAGTGAGTTCATACTTTCATCCTTCTGCTCACAATAGCTTTCCCACCAATCCTTGACGTGGGGGGTAGCTTTGAGAAGAGAAAAAGTAATATTTTCTCAGCTATAAAAATAATGAACAGAAAAATATTCTTCTAACAGATTCAACCATTTATCTACGGTGTTTGCATCTATTTGGCCCTCAAATATGGGAATGTCAAAGTTTACTTGTACCTTAAAAGGTGTGGAGCCTCGAGAGTGGCCGTTGGATGTGGATGTGCCACCAGTGGGAAACCGTTGAAGGATTTGAGCAAAGTTATCCATCATCATGTTCCTTTATTTCTTAAGGGCCTCCTCGAGCAATATTTTGATAGGATCTCTTGCTCCCTTGTATTTATTTTCTTCCTCCATGGGAGGCCGTCGTGATTTACGAGACTAGTCTTACAAAGGTTCGACCAGTTCGAGCCCTAACTCCTTATATCCGGACCTCATTGGGGACATGCAAAGAAAAGTAGAGAAAGAGAAGACTGCTCTGACACTATTGATCCAAATTTAAACAGGAACACAACAAATTACAAATATAACCATAAATACAGAGATACAATAGAAATAACACTTCCTTTCATTAATATCATATAATGAAATATGCTTATAAACAGTATGGAAATGAGACTAGCTCGATGATGGTAGCTTATCTCTGAGAAGAGATGTGGTGGCTACATGCCTATGAACCACATTACAATGAGGCTGAAGGGCCTTTTTATTATTGAACAATAAGAGAAAATCATAAACAACCGAAACCCTAACCAGAGGAGATGTAACACCAAGAGTTTATGGGCCTCGTTGGCGTTAGTTGGACAGCCAACTTCCTGGGGTCGTGACTTGGTCATATTATCTCTGTTTGATGCCCATGATACCCCATTGGAAAGACCTCTTCAAGGACTATGACGGAAAGGATGATTTTATCCCAAAATCGTTGGCGGTAGATTGCTAGCAAAACGTCATTTAGGGCCTCAAAAAGTCTATGGAAGTTTAGGACCTAAAAAACTGCTAAAAATAGGAAATTGTTCTATAACTAAAGAAACTGAAAAAATGAAAGAAGCAATGGTGAGGGTCCAAATGGAACTAGCGGGTTGCCACCAATATACACCTGGATCACCAGAATATGTCTACAATCATGACATTGTGACCAACATGAAACAATATGTTCGATGAATGTTCAAGTGAGGAGGGTGCAAAGACTCAACATGGGTTCACTGGATGAGCCCAAGTTCTTGTAAACATAAAGGAAAAACCAAAGGAAGGCTCCGAAATTGAATGCAGGCCAAAATTTTGGAGGGTGTTTTAGCTACTACAACACTTAGTGACACACTGGTTGAACTCCAGATTCTCTGTTTTCATCCATTGATAGCACAGGGCCTTGGTCTTTCAGGGAGTATTGAATTGTTGTATAGGTTACTTCAGCTTCCCCACTTATCCCATTTACAAACATGGTTCACCTTTCGCCAACTCAGTCAAATACATCAATAGGTTTCAGCTTTATCACAATTTTTTGAAATCGGGAAGGGTAGCTTGGCTCGCGAGGTAAAAAATTTCAAAGTATAAGTTTTCATCTCTGGTGTTGCTCCACTTCTAGGAGGCCTGGATAGTACCCCGATGGAGTCACGTAGGAACACACACATTTCTCCACTTCCAATGAGCCTGGTTAATATCCTAGTGGAGTTTCATGCTTCACCTCTCTCCGCAGGAAGCCTTTCTCTTCATTCACCTTTGTATTTTTAAAGAGGACTGTGCATAGGCACTTATTTAGTTTTGGTACAGAAGAGGGATCCCGACTTATTAAGAGCATAATAGGTTGTTCCTTTAGAGAAGCATGTAAGACCTTTGACATAGGTTTTATCATTTAGATTTTCCCATTGTTCATTTCTAATAGTTGGATCAACTTGATCACATAGAGTAGAAAGTTGAGTATAGGCATGGGGTTTCCCAATGTGGACACAAGTTCATGGTTGGGCCCAAGCTTCCCTTGTAAACGGCTCCTATTTCTATCAAGAATTCATCGACCAAAGGTTACAACCAAGCACAAAAAATATGGATGCAGGACAAACCAGGTGTTGTAATGTGACAAGACTCTTTAGATCATAGTCACATACACATTGAAAAGCCAAAACTTAGTAAAGGGAAACACTTATTTACCAAGCCAAAAATAGTAGGATACTAAACAAACAAAACAAAATGAAACATAAATAGTAAGCAATGTGAAAAATAAAAATAATAATCAGTTAACATACTATGTACATAGTGCAGGGTATAGCCTCGACTTACTGAAAATAATGCTTGAGATATTAGTTGTTGACAGGAAGGTTGTCAATCCTTCCATCAAGTGATTGTAGATGGTATGTGTGTGGGCCAAGATTCTCATGTATAGTGTACAGACCAATCCACAGGGACTAGAACTTCGTATTCTTGCCTTTGTCTTCATGAGGTTTATCCCATTTCAAGACTAAGTCACCAACATCGAAGTTAGCATTCCCAGTAGACTTCTTGTCGAACCATCTCTTGATACGATTCTAATGGAGTGTAAAATTTTCTTTTGCTTTCATCCTTTCTTCCTGTATTTTGTGAGGTGTATCCATCCTACATTGAACTAGCAAACAAGGCTTGCCTTGAGATTATTGAGACAACTAAAGCGCATGCAAGTAGATGTTGGGTGGTAGGATGGATTATTTCCCATACACTGGGAAGTATGGCGAGGTATTCAAACAGGGTTTGGGTGTTACGTAGTTAACCCATAAGGAATTTGCCAAGGCAAATTTCCAGTTATGTTTCTCAAAGTAAATGGTCTTTTTTTATTATGCGGATAAGGTTTTTATTCGTGGATTATGTGAGAACATTTCCTTGTGGGTAGTAGTTAGATAAGTGTTTCAGCACAATACCATATTGCAATGAAAAACTGTAAATCTTCAAAGATGAAACTAAGTTGAATTTTTAAACACAATTCATACTAGGATGCCAAAGCATTAGATGGTGTTCTCTTGGAGAAAGATGATAACTTCTTGGTTATTCACTTGCTTGAGCTGAACTGATTTTTTCCACCACGTGAAGTAATTAGTTGTTGTCAAAAATGTAGTTGTGTTTCTTTGATGAATGTTGGAAAATTTCCCCGATCATGTCCAGGCCCCATTGTTGGAACGATTCAGTCACTATAATAGGGTGCAGTAGGGTTTCTGACCTTCATGTTCTGTTGGCGCATCGCTGACAGACTGGGTGCTTGCGGGCATACACATGTGCATCCTTGAACAATGTGGTCGAGTAGAAATCGGTACGCACAAATTTGTGAGTAGTGGTATTTCCTGTGAATTGATCCCCTGCTAGTTCATCATGCATATCATGTAAAGCCTTCTCTGATTCCTATGCCTCCAGGAACCTTAGCAAGATTCCATTACTTTTCTTGCTTTAAAGCATTCCATGCACCAACTAATAGGATAAATCATTAAGGCGCAGTGCCCTCTTTTGTCTCATGGAGAAGTGAGAGGGTATGGTGCCATGCTCAAGGTGCTAGTGCACATCTTAATACCAAGAGTTTTTACATGTAGTGGGTGGTGCTCGCTCTACATCATACATCTCGATTTCTTGCTCTCAACCAGTGAGATCTTCTTCTTCCTCCTATACATGTACTGGCTTAGCTGCGAGTTTGCAGAAAACATGACCCTTGATAGTGTGAACTGGTTCGAAGTCAAGATCATAATCTTGCAAGCCTCTCATCTAGTTTGCATGCCATTCACCCATCTCTTGCTATGTGAGTAGTGAGCAGACTGTTGTGTGAGGCACATAAACTATGCAATGGCTTTTCAACAAGTAGGGTCTGAAGTGTTTCACTACCTTTTATACTGCATGTATTTTTTTATCAATGGAGGAGTAGTTAAGTTCAGGTCCTTGCATGCTTGCGCTCATGAAGGAGATGGGATGTTCGTCATTTAGCTCATCCTTTTGAGTGAGTATTACAACAAGCAAGTTATCAAAGGAGAAGGTGTATAGTAAGAAATATTTGATGAAATCTAAGTTGTAAAGTGCAAATGATTCTGTTATAGCCTGCTTGCTACAGGCAAATGGATTCTTTTTCCTCTTGCCCCAGCTATAGGCTGCATCCTTCTTGATCATATCATGCATGGGTTTTGTTAGCACCTAAATCTGCCTCAAGCTGAAGGAAGGAAAAATTCAGGGTAACCACAAACCACGCTCAGTCTGGTAGCTAGCCCTACCAGAAACAGGAGAGGGCTCTCTCCGGGTCACACTCAGTGAATAAGTAAATGAAATGGCCTGAGATGACTTATAACGAACTATTTGTCTTAGGATAGTAAGTGAAAATGAAAATAATTAATGATTTTGTGAATGACTGTGTTTCTGGGATGTTATGGGACCACTCGACTTCAATGAACAGAGAATTTAACATGAAGGTACAGGTTATTTTGTGAGGCAAGGTAGGCTGAAAGCATAACAATTTAGTTTTGAAATATGGCGAGATGTAAAGATTGATTAAGAAGTTGAAAAGGGCATGGGTGACATGAATCCTTTTCAAACAGAAGAATGAACACTGTATATGAAATTTTCCCACAAGTAGAGAAATAGAATTGAATTCTACCTGATCTCACTCGAAAAATCTCACCAGAAATGAATACGAAATGAAACTATGGAACATAACAAAGAAATGGAGAAGGTGAAAAGGGCATGGACAACATGAATCCTTTTCAACAGAAGAATGAAACATTGCACATGAAATTTTCCCATAGGTAGAGCAATAGAATTGAATTCTACCTGATCTCACTCGAAAAATTTCACCAGAAATGAATATGAAATGAACTATGAAACATAACAAGATACATATGAAACATAAGAGGCACATATGCTACACTCACAACCACATGAATCTCATGAATCAAGCTTCTACCTTTCATTAATTCTCTGTAAAAATATATAATGCAGAAACAAAGTTTCTTTCCCACAGTCTCCCAGAAGTTACAAGCCAACCAACCAACTTGCTTTGCAAATGGTTTGCATACAATATATAGAATGTGCTATGAAGAGATAGAACAACCAAGGGTCACCAAATGAAGGTGGAGAGCCAACAATCAGCTACAAGTGTAGTGTTACAAACATGAAAAATGGCTTGGGTGACCCTTTTCCTTCCTTTGCCACTTGTATAACTAACCATATGGAGTGAAAATATTTATAAAACCATCGTGCTCCTCCTGTACATCATGCTCTTTTCCAGGTGACTTTTGGAGGCCTTCCGGATGTCCAAATTGAGCATAGAATATCTTGTTGGAAATTATATCTTGTTTACTTTCCAAACCCACTAGCAGGTGTTGATTTGGAATTCATTTACCTTGTCAAAAATCAAATCTCCCAACACTGGTAAAACTGTGTTGGATGAGGCTGCCTCAAGGAAGAGTGTTGTTTCAGGCAACTTTTTAATGTCTTTCTCAACCCCAAAATGAGCTCAAGATAGCGCATTGGAAATATCATTGTGTCTACCTTCAAATCCAACTAGAATTTTTCGATTTGGAGTTCATTTGCTCTGTCAAAAATCAAATCTCCCAAGACTGGTCGAACTGTACCAAATGAGGTTGCCTGAAGGCAGAGTGCTGTTACAGACAACTTTTGGATGCCTTCCTCAACTCCAAATTGAGCTCATGATGGCTCATTGGAAATATGTTTGTATATAGTTGTCATTTGAATCATCACGCAAGTCATTTGGCCAACCGAGCTAGGCGAAAACTTGATTTTTCCGAGGTCTCTCAAGAGGTGCATCAATTCTCCCAAGGCAATTGTATTCTTGACATTTCTTCAGAACCATGACACCTGTGTAAAACGTGAAGGAGGTTCTTCTTCCTTGGTCTGTTTTCAACAAAAATCTCTCTCATTTTTTCCAAATTCATCTTTTATTACTCAGAAACATCATTTGAGTGAAACATATCCCGATGTGTGGGACAAGGGATTTGCCGAAATGAAGCGAAATGAAGGGGATAGGGAGCTTCTAAATTCTTGAGGAAATTTTTGGAAGTATGGAGGGATGTTAGAAGTAGGGGAAAGTGGAATCTTAGAAATTGAGTGAGGGGAAGGGGTCCAAAAAAGGCAAAACACAGGCCCCAACCATAGAAAATTGCCAGGTTGTAGCAAGGAACTAGGGTTTGTATGAAAATGAGGAATTTGGGGGATCTCAGTGATGGGAAGTGTCTGATAAGGTATTTTATGGATAGGGGAAGGTGTATGAACATCAGGGATACAAATTTTCCAATGATTTGACCTCCAAGAGAAATTAGCTTCAAAACCCTAGGAGAGGGAAATGAACCTTGCCATAGGCGCAACTGAAACATGAACAAGGTGTGAAATGACCCAATGGAACTTGACATGATGATGAAAACCCTTTAAATGATGGTAGACTCAGCTGAATAGTGACATAGAATGTCATTTGTACAACTTTGACAAGGGTAAAATCAAACCCCAGACCTAATGCCTAGTGACCAAATTTTACTTGAAGACTCACTGAAATGATAAAATTTGACCTTGACACCTTAAAATAACTTGTGTAAGAGCATGTTTGATCACTGGAAGAAGGCTGCAAAGACTGACTCTAACAGGTTTTACTATCTTCGCATAGTCCAAGATGAACTTCCAAATGAAGTCTATCTTTCCCAAGAAGGATTGCATTGCTTTCTTATTGGTTGGGTGAGGGATCTGTGTGATGGTTCGGACCCAGCCCAGATCAACCTTGATCCCACTTCTATTAATGATGTGCCTAAGAATGTTCCCCTTAGACACTAAAAATAAGCTCTTTTTGGGATTCAAGGAAATCCCATATTTCTAGCATCACTTGAATATTTTCTTTAGGTAGCGTATATGGTCTGACTATTTTCTGGAAAACAAAGTCACGTTATTGAGGTATACCACTATGCTCTGTCTGATGAGTCTACTAAAGGCAATGTTTAAGGCACGTTGAAAGGTTGCACCTACATTCAAAAGCCCAAATGGAATTCATTTATATGAGAATGTATCCCATTTAGTACGGATTGTAGTTTTCAGTTAATTAGGTTCTACTAGTAGGACCTGATTATATCTTGAAAATCCATGAAGTAAGGAAAACATTTATGCCCCAGATATTGTCTGTAAAATATGCTTCATAGACGACACAATGTAATTGTCTTTGTCTAAGGCACGGTTCAAGTTTCGAAAATTAATGCATAAGTGGATCTCCCCATACTACTTTCATACAGGAACAAGGTTGGAAACCCATTTGGAATGACGAACTTTATATATGATCCGTGCATCAAAAATATTGGTTAGCTCCTTCTGTATAAGGGGTTCAAGTGATAGATGGACTTTCCTGAGCTTCTACTAAAATGACTTGATGCCTTCCTTGATTGGAATGACATGTTGTATGATTCACATGTCATAAGTTTTCAGATCATCATATGTCCACACAAACACATCTTGGCACTTTTTGAACAACTGTAAAAAGGCTTATCGCTCCTGTTGCGTGCAATACATATTGAGATTGATGAACTCCTGATCTTGTTTTGTTCCCAAGTTTATTTGTTTGTACATCATGGTGGAGCTGTCGATTTTGTTGTTCCTTGGCCTCTGAAAGCAGTTCTGCAAATAATATAGATTTTCAAAAGATACGAGACCCTTGGGGATGATGCTTTCTTTCTTATCATCAACCCTAACTTGTAGAGACTGCTTGTGCTCATCTTCATCATCTTTGCATCTTTGAAGACATCAACATTTGTCATGAAATGCAGTATCGATTGATCATCATAAAAACATGTAAATTAATTATGTTATCAAGGATAGATGGCTTATGCAAAATTTCAACAGTAAATCTATCCCTAAGAGGTGACATTCTAGATGCCTCATTTGCTAAGGCATTGGAAGTTGCATTATGCATTCATGGAACAAAAATGATTTTAAATTCTTGGAAGTTAGAGATCAATCGCCATACCTCTTGTTGGTAAATTTTTAGATCAAGTGATAAACAATGTATGGTGTTACGTACCTACCGTACCACTATTTCTGAATCACCTACACTTTGAGTGCAACCACGTTGAGGCTAATGGCCTTTTGCAGGCTCAACACAAGTGATTCATATTCAACAATGTTGTTTGTGCACTCAAAATCCAAGAGGCTGAAGATTAGATGTTTCTTGTTTTTGGGTTTGATTAAGACACACCTAGCTCCAGAGCCATCTTGTGTCTTTGATTCGTCAAAGTACATGGTCAACAACACATATGTACACAGATCGTTTGATGCACTTGTACTACTGCTACTATTTCAATTGCTACTGCTACTGATACTACTAATAGTATTACAATGTGTTGTACAAGTTTCATTTCCATCAGTTGGGCAAGGAAGGAGACCCAACTACATGTCTATTGGGGTTGGATCTGGCTGTGCAAGATAACACTCCAGCTTTGATTCCAAGAGGTAGTTGTCGAACATGACGTTTGGGAAGGTCAACAATTCATTCTCACCATTGATGGCAGTGACTTTATGCCTCATGTGTCTCTCGAATAACACACAAATTTGGTTACTTTTTCTATGATGTCGAAGCCACAAGTGTGACCAGTTTGTAGCAAAGTATTCGTTCAGTTTTCTAGACTTGGCTCTACTGAGTAGTAAGCCATACGCTTCCAATATGTCCACAATAAAAATGTTTATGCACTGGTGAACTCGGATGTCATGAGTTAACCGGATGATCACATATCCAAGTTCACTAGTGGCTAGCACACATGTCTGATCAAGTTGGATGATCTGTGCGGGTGTCTTGCTCCATTGCACACTGATATTTTTGGCAATGGAGAGTGGCATGATGTTGGATTCTGCATTAGAATCAAACAAAAACTTGTGCACATTACAGTGAAAGATTTCAAATGAAAGCAAGAATGGAGGGAAAACAAAGTTTTCATTTTCCATCTGAAGTGTATTTAACACAGTTGAGAGTGATTCGGGAGGCGTGCTTTCTCCCTTACTAGTAGAGGTTGCATTGTCCATAGATGTCTGCTCCAATGCATGCAACAGAAGATCCCGCTAACTCTAAATCTTAGCCAAATCAAACAAACTGATGTTTACACAATTCTTCTTCATGTCTTCCATGATATTGTAATCCAGAGTGGGTAGACTCATTGAGATGTCCAAGGTGAAACTAGTGTTCTTATTGTCTGGTGCATTGTTTTGCGGTTTGTTGCTCATAGATGTACTCTTGTCTGCCACTATCTTCCTGGGCTTGCTTTGTGCTTTATACTTTTGGATGGATAGTGGATCAACCTTACTTAGTAGTTCAAGCCTTTGTTGCATTTCCCAAATTGTAGGGGGATCCCATTGACTTCTGACGTTGTATTGACCATTTTTCTTTTGTTGTTGCTTATTGGTGTTTTTCTTTTTCACGACTCATGGGAACTGATACATGTTGATCACTTTCCCAATGCTTGATGTTTCATTAGGTGCAACATCTTCATCATTGTCTGTCTCCCAGATGGCCCTGCGAACTGCTCACTATACTTGGCATATGGTCTCATACTAAGCTTGCAACTCATTTCCAGTCTGAATAAGACCCTTCTAGGTGCTTATCTTCATGAAATGAGAAAAATGTGTTGTATGTGCATTTTTCTACCTAGAACATTGAAATGGATTTCTGTGAATTTTTAGCCAAGAAGCAATTGTTGCCTCATGACATGCTTCCTTGTCTTTATCTAGGTGGCTGACTACTCGCAGATGTGTCGATTGTTCGATGTTTGAGCTCAGACACTTATGTTATCAAGTTCTTTATAAGATTAATAATTTTTTTAATATCACTTGCTTCCTTGTCTTTACCCTTGCTTGCCATAGCCCGGGGTTTCCTACTCGCGTCTCTAGAGTCCTTCATTGGTTCGTCATCCTTGATGACTCCAATCACACGTAGGTACTTATCAACAATGATTACCTCTTCACAGTTTTATAACATTATTGGTTTCACAACTCACTTGATGAACTACGTGATGCTGGTTGGCAGTACAGATGTGTAGTAATCGACAGTGATAGAGTCATGAGGTTTCATGTACGCTACAAAATTGTTCAATATGCATAGAAACCTTTGATTGAAATCCGTTAGCTTTTCTTTTGCCTCCATCTTCAAGCTGCCCAAATCTTTGAGCAACATGGTTGGGGTCTTGTCATCAACAAAATTTTCCAAAAACATGCATTTGAACATACCCCAATTATGGATGGAGTTGATAGGAAGGCTATGATACCATATTGTTGCATGGTCATCTAAGGTACATGAGAATAGCTTGCATTGAACGTCATCGTGCCATACCTCGAGTATCTGTAGCATTAGGTATAAGTTGTCCAAGTGATATTCTTCCTTCATTGTTCTATCATGGTTGTAATTTGTGAGCATTCTCTCTGAACGCTTTAACATCTGGTACAAAACACATGGGAGCCAATGGTCCCTAAGTCATCCATTCCAAGTTTTAGTTAGCAGGGTATTCTTCTTCTTCCATCAATGATACAGCAACCCCTGTGGGAGTGGGTTTTGGCTTTCTTGATGCTTATGGAAGATGTTGTATCCCTGGGATCAGTCCAACTTCTTTCACGAACTAGCAAGTGATGGGATGGATGGAGCAAAGGTGCTGATACGAAATTTCACATTCACATATGGGAGGTGAGGAGTAACCAACTTCAAAGTTGTGCATAGGTGAGAGGGAGTCCGAGTTACTATCTTGACCAAATGATTGATGAGTGGGGGTGAGAGGACATTCAACCATAAGAAACCAGTGGCCCTACTTCTAGTGCCAAAAATGTTGATGGTGCTAGACCCACCAACATTCAAGGGATCTCCCCTATATGAAGTTCCAACTAGACCTCACACCATTTGGTGTAGGTGTCCCATCGGTTATGATAGCCTGGTTGACATTGTCTTAAAGCTTTGCCCTAACTCTTGCTTGTTAGTACATGAGAGTGGTCTGCATTGTCCTCGAACGATGAGGTTCACATGCCTGGTGAGTGCTTAGTGTTACTTGTGTCAAGGTTCTTTCACAATAGAGCGAGAGGGTGGAAGTGAGTCTCAATTCGAAAGGGAATAGTCCCAACTCTATCAGAGACACACAACACAAAAGAACATGCACAACTTCTGGTAGACTAGTCCACATAGATGTGGCAACCACAAACACACAGTAAATGGATAACATGTACAACACCCAGCAAAGTAGTCCACATGAGTGCGACCGTCATTATAACAATTTTTTGAGAATGGAACTGTCAAGTGTCCGGTGGGACATCCCACATGGGCGAGACGAATCTAACAACTTATACAACACATTTTTGTAAGAATATGTATTAGAACTACCAAAATAGTTCAACTATTTTAACATAGGTTAAGAAAACATCCATTACAAGTGTCCAAAGAATAGTCTTACAAACAAATACAATTTGATTTGTTATCATGATTTTGAATTAAGTGAAAGTTCCAAGACACATTGGTACACCATACATCACTAACCCCAATATTAGGGTGTTGGAACCACTGCTCGTTCCTGAAGGAAAAGGCTACAAACTCTCAAGGCTATGTGGAAGCAGCCAAGGTGAAAAATCTTTTGCATGTACAAATGAGGGGTATTTATAACCAAGGGTAAAAGTAGTCCTTGTGACTGTTCGACTTCCCTCATGACTATTTGACTTACATGACTCTTCAACTTTACATGAGGGTGTCTTAGACTTCCACATTACATTACATTTATTACAATAATGTGGACCGTAATAGTGATGGGGCTAATGAGACTCATGACATGACTCGACACGATGCATCTGGTATGTTCATGCTGATATTGGTGTGCATGTCGAGCTGTAGTGCTTCTGAGTGATGGATGTCCTCTTGGTGTATCATAGCTTCACCTCCACATGGTAAGGTGTGCGGAGACTTCGATCACCTTGGTATTCGCTTGATGTTGCATGTGTACGTTGCTCCTTCACTTGCACTTTGGCATGATCCATGTGTTCATCTGTTCGTGAAACAATCTCCTTTCATGTGCTCCTTCATCCCGTTCATTGTCGCGTCATGTCTCATCCATGTACCTATATCTACAATTACTCGTGACGAGATGGAAAAAAATTAAAAAATATCCTAGTTTACCATGATGCATTGTTGTTCTCCTTTGGATGTAGGGAATCAGGAGAGAGGAAAAGGCTATGAAACTATGCAATTCATATTTTAACTTGGGATGTGGGCTTTGGGCATTGTTCATGAAAACTGCATAGAGGTCACTGGGAGGCTGAGATGAGCAATCTAGATTAGTAGTGATTTTCTGTGGGATGTGGCTTGGTTGGAGGGAAAATCTGCGCAATTCATTGAGGGAGACAGTGCTAATAGCTGAACAAGACTGGTAGCGAAAGCTGAACAATTTCTCTATGGAGATGGAAGTGGGCCGCAAGAGGCTGCTTGGAAAATTTACGCAAAATTTTTGGGGAGCTGGCAACGCTGTGGAAGTCTGCTAGCAAAAATTGCACAATGGCAAGGGAGGCTGGCCTGTTGGACATCCTTGCACAATTTCTGAGCTAAGTGGGATATTGGGCAGCTAGGCAACTTCTCATGAAATCTACGCAGTTTTTTGGGTGAGCAGCAAGCCAACTAACTAGCTAGAAAAACTAAACAATTTTTTGAAGGAGATAGTGATGGACACAAGGTGTCTATCTGGAATGTTTGTGCAATTTCTTTAGTCAATGGAGTGGGCATGCTTGGTAGATTTTGCACAATTCTTTGTAGGAGTGAGGCTTGCAGTCAATTCCTGATAAAACTCTTCAGTTGACCAGCTGGAGGCTCATCTGATGTGCTTGTGGGTAGCGTAGATTGAAATGGCTTGCTGGGAAACTTTTGCACTATTATGGGTGACAGTCGGTCAAGTCAATTCCAAGGTTTCACAATGCAGACTTCCTGGGAGGGAGCTTTAAACTCTATGGAATTTTGGGCAACAGTACATAATCACTAAGAGCTAAAAATATGACATGCATCTCAGTGGATGTACGGTTGTTGGAGGTTGGTCTGGTCGACAAAGTTTCAATAAAATGACCAAGTGTGTGAACTAGTGACTTCGTACATGCATGATCTCATGAACACACACTCAACATGACTTGACAAAAAGACACCTCGAACCATCAAGACAACATACACTTAGTGTGACTAACCAATGGTGTGAGCGACAAGCTTGAAACTTGTAATAGATCGTTGAAAGACCATGAGATGATTGCACGATAGTGCATACAACTTTGTGTGTTAGTGCGACAATTGTTTACATAACGGACACAACTTATACACATGAAGGCGGGCCTTTTGCATGGCTAAAACATGACTACAAGGTTGACATTGTGATCAACATGCAAAAATATTTACGATGAACGATCAAGCAAGGAGGGTGAAAAGACTCAACATGGGCTCATGGTATGAGCCCAAGTACTTGCAAACACCAAGGAAAAACCCAAGGAAGGCTACATAATTTAATGTAAGCCAAAATTTTGGAGGGTGTTGCAGTTCCTACAACAAGATGCCATTTACCTTTACCTTTGTCTTTTCCCTTCCATCCTCATCATACTCAATCCAATCTCTAAATGCTAATGGAAAACCACTCACAAATCATTGAATTTTAGCCTTCTCATCAGTAAGATATTGTACATACCTCAATAGCTCCAGAAACTTGGTCGTGTACTCTTCATCTATCATTGATCCCATCTTTAGCTCATTGAATTATTTGGCCTTACTATCATAGTACCTCTCTAACAAGTACTTCTTCCTCAATATCCTGTTGAACTCTCGCCAACTCAAATGATGTTTCCTGATGTATCTGACCTACTTAACATCTTCCCACCAAATGTTTTCTTTACCTTTCAAGCTAAATATTGCTTCTCTGGCCTTCATGTTATATGTGTAATTATGAAACTCAAATAATTTGTTCATCCCAAGTATCCAAGCGTTTGCATCTTCCCAATTATTTACATCTCCATCAAAAGTAGGTGGCTTCGCTTTCTTAAAATCATCTGGAAAGTATCCCATATCATTCCTCCTATAAGGATGATAGCGATGACGATCATGATATCTATTAGAAACAGAACTAGAGTAGCACCTATACTCATCCCTCTCTTGTTCGGAGTATACAACAACACACCATATCTTACCATACCAGATCTATTTGACATGTGTCTACTAGGAGACCTATTGCCATATGCCCCATTAGTTCTATCCTCATGTCTATGGATGATCTGAAGCGACCCTTTTTGCCACAAGTCTGACAAACTCTGAAGGAGTATAGCATTAACCTCTCCTCATTTCTGTTTTCCCTGTATGATCCAGTCATTATCTGCCTTACAATTCCTTATCTCTTCCTTCAATCTTCTTAGTGTATCTTCCAAATCCAAAGGGTGCCCCACACCACACTGCTCATTTGATACATAGGGAGATTCTATGTAGTCTACCACCTTGCTAGCAATTTGATCTCTTTCCTGCAATGTATAATATGTCAAATAAACCAAATCACAATAAATCAACATACCTTAATATAATTTGGGGAGGTTACCTCATCTTCAATATCAACAAATCATCGTGATACATGTATAACATAATCATAAAATCATATAGACATATAACAAGTAAGTGAATGAACGCATAAACATCATTCTAGCTAGGGTCTAGTCATCAATGAAAGGCCATACCAATAATGCATTCTATGACCTCATGCTGATAACAACCATTACTCCATTCTACAAATTTCCACATGCAACCATCAACATACATGAGAAGTTCCTAATAAACTACACATATGCATAAACACATGTATTCAAGCATAAGCGATCAATCATTGTAATCAACCTAAAAGACTGATACATGTAATAAAACCTATAAGAATGTAGCCTAACATACATGGATGTAAGTAGGAGACATAAAATCAACATGTAAGTGACATATAACCATATGCAACTAGTCATATACTCATGATAACACATTCCACAAAATCAATCATCAAGTTCCTCATGACAACCTTACTACCATCATGATCAACATCAAGCAAATGTAACATGCACATGGAATGCAAGTGTAAGAGACACACATGCAACTAACATGCATGCACGATCAACGCACACCACCCATCCAGTTCGAGGGGTGAAGCAGGCTCTGATACCACTCTGTGGTATCAGATATGAAACAAAGAGAGTGAAACATGCTCTGATAAGACTCTATAACACCCTCCTTCCACATCTACCTAGGTAACCATGACAATTGGGTAAACATGTGAATAGATGTTACTATGATTGGATTCGACATCCTTTGTGGCCTTAAGGAAGTGGAATATATGGAACACATCAACCAATCCATCCACATTAGCAACATAACCCTCAAGAGACATGTCATCTAGTCAGACATCATGTCCTTGGGTCTCATTCATGTCCCTGGGTCTCACTCATGTTTTGGATATCTTAAACCTTAGTCACTCCCATGGTATAGGCAAGAGAGCATCTAGAAAGCCAAAGTTGATCTCACATCCTTACCTAACAATGACTAGAGACTAAATTTTTTAGTGTTATGCCAGTGACCAGAGACTAAGTTTGTTAGTGTTATGCCAACAAGTCTTGGATTGGGTCACATTTTAAGGCTCAGATCCTAGTTCACTGCCAATAATGGAATGATAACTGAGAAATAGTAAAATAATATGGAAACAATGATGCAAAATAAATAAGTTGAACAAGACCTTAATCAAACCCCTACTATCCATGTCAAGCATTGCGTCAAGCATGTTGACATATCATCAACATGTAACCTAAAGGTGTAAACAACAAAATTAAGTGTAGGGATGTCATAGTTATCTAAGAATCACTATGAACCATTGTTCCCTCATGTCATTTTCTGCATTATCATCTATTAGGCCATAGGTACATTATCCATTCATTTACAAGAAAAAACATGATGAGAGCCACACATAGTTGTTGTCATAAAACATACATATAACCAACATGATAGGGAGAGAAATATCATAAGCATATCAACCATAAAATCCACATACACATCAGTATATTTACACATGAAATTCAAGGGAATGAATTTCTCATTAATGGATGCAATAAACCATCTGGAGATGGGACTACCATGTTCCACCTAACCATTGAATGGATGAACCAAATCTCTCTTTATCCTTTCACCCCGGTGTCATATTCCAAGCATGAATATGGGACTCAAACCAAAAGAACCAACTAGGGCATATCGAGGCTAAACCACCTCACACTCATTGATAGAAACTAGGCTTTACTACAATCCATCCCAGATCACTAGGCCAACATAATGAACACATCACAATAAGATTTTTTGTGATCTCCACCTGATTCCTAGGCCAAACAAGCATGTATTCCATCGTATTTCTCCACCTACATCGTGAGGAATTTTCCTGTCTCCTAGTCTCTCAGGCTTTACCATAATCCAAACCTGGAGAAGTAGGCCCTAAACCGAGACCCACTCTCTAGGCTTTATTGCATATCCCAAACCCAGGATTACTAGGTCCAACAAAGAGAAAACCACCTCTTGGATTTACCATATATCCTGCCATTCACTATGAAGGATTCCTAGGCCCACTGAGACAACACAATCCTAGATTTACCACAACCTACAATTTTGTTTAGGGGTCACTAGGCCAGTGGATTTACTATGATCCACACTTTGGTTTAGGGACCACTAGTCCATGTGCTCTATCATTAAGATTTCCACCTGACTCACCTTTGAATCCATCTGAAAATCCATCTCAACCAAAACATGAGAACCCCACCACACCATGGCTATCCAGAAATAGCAAGTCTAGGTTGAAAACATTATTAGACCTGGTGTGGTGTAGGAAAATTCTTGATGCAGACAAAGACAATTCCTCTATCCCAAGAGAGTAGGTCTAGCCACAAACAAACAATCTAGTGAAAACTTCCTTAGGCTAGAATAAAATAAGAGGGCCTACCTCTTAGAATGCTATTCCACTTGGTGATGATCCTGCTTCCTTACTTCAGCTACTTTTCCTTTCCTTCCTTTGAATACTTGAAACAAGAAAACAAACAACAACAACAAACATGATAGTATACAAATTGCATTCAGCCTACTTAAAAGGTCAAGGAATCTTAAGCCATCAAATGTAAGATAACACTTAATGTGGGAAATCAATCAATAGTTGTATTTATATAAGCTCAAAAAGAGATTACAACCAAAGCCTTGACATTGAAGGTCTCCTCCGACATATCCGGGTTCCCACACATCCACTAGCATCTCATGGATAGCCCCACAATGGGAGTTTTAAGGCTTCTTCCCTTTAGTTCCAAACCAAACCGAATGCACTATTCTCCCTCCACAAACATAGACTAGAAAGCTACAAGCTATAGGTATCTTGATGGTTATTAAAGCTCCAAAAAAGACTAGTTCAAATTAGAAAAGGAGGAGTTTATATAGCCTTTATGGAGGGGAGATGGTTCCTCTTATGATGGGAGAGGGCTTATCTATTTGGTTTGTTCCATCTTAATAGGGAAAAGGAGCCCAAACTGACTTCCTTGGCTCCATCCAACCCAACAATTTACAAGACTTCCATTATGAAGCTTCTAGACCTAGAAGCTTTGACTCCATATTTACAAAACTTTCCAAAAGAGGGTCGGCGTGACTATGAAAAGGCTCATTTGTGCCGTAAGATGCTAGGCTAAGTTTTAGACTCTGCAAATCGACGTGAGGAAGAAATAGGTCATTAGCACCAATCCTGTTGTTGGCTTGAGGGGGGTTGGCCTAGGTTCAATGTTAATTAGCCAAACAAATCCCTACACTACTGGCCTTTATAGCATCAGCCTATGGAGTGTGGATTGAAGTCTCACCTGAAGTAGTATGGGGGGATGATGGAACCAAGTTTTCGCACCCTTGAGATGGTTGTGATGTCTTTGATCTCTTCTATCCCTGCCTTTGTGCAGGTGATCTCGCTCTAGGGCTTATAAGACAAACCCTCAGTGTTACGGCTCCAAATATCACCCTTTTTATTTGTGATACTTGCTTTATGGCCTAGGGAAACCCCTCCTTCCAGACTTGGTCAAAATATTTTAAAAATAGTGTTTTACTCCCTGTATGCTACTTTGCCCTGTGTTAAAAGCGTGTACATGTAGGTCAGTCAATACCCAACCCGCGTATATGTGTTAAAACACTTAAAAAGATTAAACTTCCTTAATAATGGGTGGAGATCACGGGTTTTACCAATTGAGTACATATTAGTGCCCATGGCCCAACTATTCCCAACTAAAAAACTAACTTGGGAAAACTATAAAAAGACTTCGATGGGAATGCCTTAAGGAGGAGAGAAATGATAGAATTACTATACTGAGATTATACCCTGATCAAGTCTAAAGTATCCCTATGCTTCAGCACTTCCCCAAGTTCAAGAAACCCTTGGGGAACTACTTGAAGCACAAGGATACTTTAGACTTAATCAGGGGATAATATGAGTATAGTAATTCTATCATTTCTCTCTTCCTTAAGGCATTCTCAATGAAGTCTTTTTATACTTCTCCCAAGTTAGTTTTTTAGTTGGGAACAGTTGGGCCATGGGCACTAATAGGTAATCAACAGGTAAAACCCGTGATCTCCACCCATAATTAAGGATATTTAAATTTTTTAAGCCCACATGTACACGCTTTTAACACAGGGCAAAGTAGCGTACAGGGAGTAAAACACTGTTTTTAAAATATTTGGACCAAGTCTAGAAGGAGGGGTTGCCCTAGGCCATAAAGAAAGCATCACAAATACAAGGGGTGATATTTGGAGCTATAACACTGAGTTCCAACCTTTAATACCTTCACGAAAGTATGCAATCAACCTTCGCATAGCCCTAATCAGGGGCTTAGGTACTTTCGCACTGCTATGGCAGTGAGTCATGTAGATTCCTTAATTATCCTAAGTGTTTCACTTATCTTATTAATTGATCTTATTTAGCTTCACGTAAACAAATGTTCTTACTTGCATTCACTTTAACCAACACATTTACATATATTCATGCATCATATAAGAATTAAAAGTGAATTTCATACCGAATGTAACAAGATGTATAAAACAAAAGTAAAGACAAGAATTGTAGAATACTTCTCTTTATTGGTAATTTTGGATAATCATAGACTCGACCGGCCCTACACACTCAGCTGCAGGGGTCTCTGAACTCAGCTGTAGGGGTCTGTGCACTCAGCTGCAGACTTCTACTCTACGCCTCTGCACACTCAGCTGCAGAGCCTCTACCTATGCTATGATCCAAGACTTAGAATTCCTGCTCTAGGCAATGACTTTCTTCCTTGTTCGATGTCTCTAACTACTTAGATCTTCACTCTATTTATACAATATCATGGTCCGTGGACCATGGGTAGCTATTTTACAGCCAACATTACATTTTAAAATAATGGCAGACAACCCTATGACTCTTTAACATCTGCACGCTCCGCGACCACAAAATGCGGAGTCTTTACACTTGGATTACAAAATTTACTCAAAATATGGGCTTTTAGCCCCAAAACTATCCTTGGGGGATCCCACACCCAACAGGCCCCAACAAAAACATGATGACTCACCCTCAAGTCACTCTCCAAATGTGGAGATCTTAGCACAAAGACCTCCCAACTCTGTTTGGATGTTCGCAACCTCGGTAGTGCACTGACAGGCTGCCTGCTGGACTTCTTCCACTCTCTGATTGGTGACTGTCGCTAAACCACCACCCTGAATCTACTGATGTGTTGCCTATAGTATTGTGAGCTTTCCTTCAATGGAGGATGTGATTGTATATGCCTCATCTATCCATGGCTATAGGCACGCTTTTAAGACCGCAACTTTGTGCTGAACGACATCCACCTATTCCTTAAGCGCCTTTGCCTCCTGCATGTGTGCAAGCGTCTGTGTAAGGGCAATCATTTATGTGGTATATTTGGCCTTGTCATACTTTTGTTGTAGCTCACACGCCTCTGTTTCTAGGTGCTCCACATTCAGGTCCTCCTGTAGGGTGGTCAGGCGTTCGAATGACTCTTCAAAAACTGCATGCAGTTTGCTATTGCACTATCGACCACTGCTACTATTGTTGCAACAGTGGTGGAATGTTGTTCCTTGACTCTTGGCGGGGTTGAAGGCTGAGCCCCTGACTGTAATTTTGTGATCTACAAATTCAGCTCCAGTTGAATCTTGGTCATCTCTACTTGAGTGTCACGCATCCCTATGGCCAATTTGCAAACATGCGCCTCAATTGGTTATTCTGCCTGAATTTCCAACTCTAGGACCATTTGGCAGGCTTCCTCCACCACCCGCATGATTTTCTTGTGCTGCTCTACTACCTCATTGCATTGCAATCCCAACTACTCGATGTTGACGCACTACTCGCTCATCACCTGCAGAGCGCGATTCTCCTGGGCCCTAAGTTCCATGGTGGCTCCATCCTCCCAGAGGTGGAGTTTCTCTCGAGGGAGCACAACCATATTCAATCCCACCCCTTTCAAGCTATTGACCATGGGCCTGTTGGCCTCATTTTCTGTAGTAAGTGCCCCATCTGGTAGCACTATCGTGTTGGTCACCTTTGTGCCTAACATCTCCGTGGCAGCTGAAGTGTCGATTGCAAGGCTGGTGGACGATATGCCAGCCTGTGAAGTGCGAGCTTACAACCCCTACAACTCTGTCCACAGAGTTCCTAATACCAATTGTTGCTACTCTTTGAACTATTGGAAGGCCTCTATGGTGACATCCTCATCATTTCTCTAATGTCGTGAAAATCCCCCTCAGTGAGGGTGATTGGGTCGAAGGATGTCTTTGAGGCCTTAGTTTTATTCTACAGAACTATCGTTTCTTGCAGGTGTTGATGCTTGATTTGGGTAGATGTCATCTGCGGGTCCACACCACCTTATTCTATTGGCTCCGCTGTTTCTGCTTCAGTCCCAGGCAAAGGTGACTTCTGTCCTTCGTGCTATTCTCCTCCTATTTTTTGTTGTTTTGCTAGTTCACAACGTCGCGAGCTGCTTGATCCTTAGCCTCTTCTCCCTCCTTTTAGTGCTACTCAGCCAGCTGCACCATTCTGAGATTTGTTTCTTGCTTCTTATGTTGCGTAGTGGACTCATCCATTTCCACCACAGAGCCTATTGCAGTGCACCACTCCGACAGCCAAGACTCTAGGACTGCAAAAATAACATCATCAGTCACTAGATATGGTAATTTATGCCATGTCTTTGTAGGGTCCATCCACACCCTAATAAAGACATGGTAGAAATCCACTTTGAACTCTACAAAGCTCTATAAACTAGCATAGACTATGGGTGACAACCATGGCTTGTGATTGATCCCCATCCAAATATTCATCTCCATCAAGACCCAAAAGATCTTTCTTTCTTTTATATGCTATGCATCCTTGGTCATCCACAGTGAAGTGTACTTTGTTGCTTCTAGAAGGTCTAGCATGATTGAAGGGAATTGGCTATCCTCGGGCAACTCCCATGCCACCAACACAATTGAGAGCAAGAGCCATGCGTAGTTGAATGTTTTTCTCTACTCCTATGCCTCGCAACAATTCGCAAGGAACTCATCTCACATATAATTTCACCCAATTGAATTGGATTCCCTCAGCGGATTTGGCTACTAATGCAATCACAGACGTGGATACCTCATCCGCGCGACACTTCCACATCACCTTCCCTACTAATATTTGTGAAGCTACGTTGACTACAGGGTTGTTAATGCTAGAGATGGAATATCCCTGCTTCTTCTTCTCCAACTTGAATTTCATGTTCATAGCCTCTACAAGGGCCAAATCACCACCTTTTCCTTCTGATATATTGGCTGGATTCTCCCCTGAGTAAGGCACCCATGTGATGTGACGAATCAAGTGGCCTGTGATGAGAATGGGCTCCTCTAGCCATAAACACCCGTCATGTACCAAGCAAAGCAGCTACCTAATGACGAAGATGGTTACTAGGGTGTGGTGGTAATGTAGTACCCAGAGAAGGTTGAGTAGCCTAGCTTTCTCTACACCCTTGAACCATCTCTGTGGCTCTAATTCAATTGTTCTAGTAGTCGTATCAATCCTTTGGTGTATTAACTGCTTAGTCACTAAATGTAGGAACTTCTCGTGATCTGTGAGGTCCCAATCTTCAAATTTTAGTATAGGAACCCACCCAAAGCATGGCCCCTCAAAAACAATTTCATCCAAGAGCAATTTAGTCTACAAGGAGCTCTTACTCTTGTCTATGTCCTTGGGCACCTTAGCTTTTCCCTTGTGTGGTGGAACATATTCTAGTAACTTGGTAATAGGGTCCACACCCTAGGTTTCAACTTCCATTTCCACATCCTCCTCATCCACGAGGATTTCTTTAGATTCTTCCTCATTTTCCTCCAAGTTAATGGCCTTCCCCTTCTCCTACAATGTGATTTTGGTCCTTTGTGGGTTTCTTGGTAAGATGCACACTGATAGCATAGGATTCTTCTTCTTATCCTTATTTGGTCTCAGTGTCCTGGGTGATTTAGGGACTTCAACTACCGCTCTGACACTCTCTGGGGCTTCTACTACCATGATTTCCTACACGGTTTCCTCGAATGTCGACATCATTGTAGTTAGGAGGTCCTGCATTTTGTTCGACAATCTCTCAAATGTTGAACTTGCTCTCAAAGCCTCAAAATTTGTAAGTTCCTTACACACCTGATAGTGCAACAACTAAATTTTCAAAATGCCAATTGTTTTTTGCTGGACAACCATGTGTAATTTATCAGGCCTTTTGAATTCAAGTCAGACTGTTCCCCCCACATTCAACCCATTAATGATAGATTGGCAGCAGATTTTCAAGAATCTAACCCATAAATTTCGCTTTAAATCCTTGCCACCCACTCCATTTGGCTTCAATTCAACCATCCAATCATGAATAGTGACTTTAATGGTCACTTTCCAGTAGACCTGCATTCTTTTTCCACGAGTAGCGCAGTTGCCTTCGTGTTGTCACAAACCTTGTGACACTTTTGTGCTTCGCACAATCCTGAAATCGTGCATCTCCCCAACTCAGGAAATGTAGTTTATAGTCTCATGCCTCCTTTCAGCTACCTGGACTATTGCTTTCCTTTAGTCAAATGGTCGGGCCACTTTTATATGGCTTTAATCGACTATCATTCACCTTTCCTAGGAAGGGATCTCCATTCAACTTAACCAACTGGACTGCACCAACAATGATAATCTCCTTAATAACATATGGCCCCAGCCAATGCATTCTAAATTTCCATGGAAATGTATCAAATTTACTATCATACAACAACACCAAGTCATTCACCTTAAAGGTGTGCAACTTAATATGTCGGTCATGCCATGCTTTTTCACGTTGCTTTTGGACCTATTGGTGAAATCTAGCCAAAAATCTCTCTTCTTCAAGCTCATCCAATTGCGCGAGCCTCTCTTCTAGAGTTCCATGATCTATCATACCTGTGAGCATCACTATGAACGGACTAGGCATAATGTACTCCATGGGTATCACCACTTCAACGACAAATACCAACCTAAAAGGTGTCCATCCCGTTAACTTCTTGCACGTTGTTCGATAAGCTCATAGTACTGTAGGTATGCATAGGTCCCAATCACTTTGATGAGCATTGCAAACCTTGGTCAGTGTGTTTTCAAGCACTTTTTGGAATGCCTCCATTGTCTCGTTAGCTTGTGGGTGATAGGCAGTACTCTTTTGGTGATATACCTGAAATTCTTCTGTCATCGCGTTAATAGTTTCATTTAAAAAGTGTGTACCCCAATCACTCACCAAAATCTTTGGACACCAAATCACATCAATACATGCTCAAATAGGAATTTTGTAGTCATTGTGCCTGTGCAATCCTTCACAGGTTGCACCTCTACCCATCATGTCAAATACTCTATCGCGGTGATGATACACCTTGCTCCTGTCTTCCCTTGTGGCTGAATGGTCCTACAAAATATATTGTCCACTTCTTGAAAGGTTGCAATGTCATTTGTGTATCAAAGGAATTTCATCCCTTTGTGATCGCCTACCTATTCGCTGACATATATCACACCCCTTGTAATATGCTTTTGAATCCTGATGAAGGGTTGGCCACCATAACCACGTGTGTAGAATATTTTGCACAGTTGCTCTCCCTGCATAATGTCCTCTTGTGGTGCCCCCATGAGTGTCTGTGAGGATGCTGCTTCTCTCAAAATCTAGTACATATCTTCGCAATATCTCATCAGTCCTCATTTTGTATAGATGTCCAGCAATGATAGAGAAATCTGTCGTGCATACCACTAGTTCCTTCTTTTGTTGGACAGAGTATCCTTCTAGTGCATTTCCTGTTGTTAGGAAGTGTATGATGTCCTCAAAATGTCCATCTGCGACACACGCAACAAAGAGCTACGCATAAGGCAATCCTTCTTCCAAGTTAGTAGGTTCCTCCCCTTTTTCGATGTGTGATAGATGGTTTGGTCCCATGTTCAACTATCTAGGCTTCACAACAACTTCAAAATCGTACTCTTGGAATAATAAGAGCCATTTGCAGATTCACCCCACCAACACAAGCTTATTGACCAGTACTTCAGTGTGAAGAACAGGTGAACCCACTCAGGTTGGGGATTTTCTCCATAAGCATACGTCCATCTGCAAGATGCACATGCAGATCATTCTACCCATCATACTTATCTGTCAGTCACATCTTAGGCTTCCAAAATCGTGTTCTCATCATTCTCCTACAGTCACACCAATCATCAAAGCTTCCTCTCTGCATACCCCACCATCTTGCGGGCGTAGCACGCAGTGCCCAATCCAAGGCCTGGAAGCACTCCTTTTATGGTACCTCTGTTTCAAATGCATCCAAAAAGATATCTACCTCATTCTTTCCATCATAAGTAGGCAGAGTTCTTACCTCTGACGATGCACAGTGCAGTGACCGGGTCATCATGTTGCAATTTAGCATAGTTACTTCGTGTAACTGATTCTGCTAGCATTCTATTTCTTCATCAGAATCTGAGTTGCAGGAACTCTTGTGATCCCATTTAATCCGTCCATTCGTGGTGGGATTCACCCAATCTTGGTCTCACGTTGTTATCTTATAGATGCAGTCAATATCATCATCACTCTCTTAATCGCGTACTAGTTCCCTATAACACAATCCTTCAACAGGATCCAGGGGTATTATTGCACGCAGTGATTTCTTCTCAAAGATCATCTTGCACTTCTTAAGATTGATTACCCTGTTCATATGAGTAGCCCAGTTAATTCCCAAGAGTGCAGGGTAGGGATTGTTGTCATCCACAATCTTTATTACTTCAAAATCTGCTAGTGCGTTCGCTCCCTCAATATCCACGATCACCCCTTGTAGCCATCCCATCGGGATGATTTTCTTCTAATTCACCATCCTTAGCTGAATTAGGGACCACTATAGCACAGGTCTTCCCATTCGCTCCCATGTCTGTTTTAGTACAACATTCATATTTGACCCCAAATCTAGAATGACTTGATCCATTTTGTCTTCTTTGATCTACACGGTGAGTCTCATTTCATGCCCCATCCTTGTCTTATGCTTACTGATATTTCGAACTACATGCAGTTCACCTGGCGCAGTCTCAACACATCTATTGATGAGTTCTTGTAACCCTTTCACAACCTTACTATTACACAATAACTTCATACAGGTTTCCAAGAAAGTTGTGAGCATAGAGGGGTTCATTTCTAGCTCAGGCTTATTGTTGCTTCCTGAGATGGAGGCCTCAACGAAGCTATTCTTATCTTCCATGAAGGTTTCATGAGCGTGCTCCAAATTGAACTGAGCATCTTTCGTAGGAGATTTGCGAACACATGTACTATCTTCTGTTTTTTTTCCCTTGTCATCCCTTGTCATGATCCTACTCCTGAGCACTATATTTACATTTGGATCTTCCTTATGTGCCTCAAACATCATCATATGAAGTTTCTGAGTCAATGGAGGTGGTAGTAGCCCTTTGTCTCATATCCTAGCTATCAACATAGGACAATCTTCTGTTTCATGGTCAAAGAGCATGCAATACTTGTGCAATGAATGTGTTGGATTAGTGCGATCGTGAGCATAGTGTCCTGGTCCTTCGTAATTGTAGCAAATCAACTGTCTATGACCTCTACCAAGTCCTCCTCCACCTTAGCCTCGTCTGCGGCCTTGAAATCCTATTCACACCATTTCCACATTCTGGTTAAGGGGCCACATTTCGGCCTGAACCTTGTAAGCGGGAGTTCTATCCATCATCAATTCATAGCTCTTGCAAGTACGCTCATCATGACCTACTAACTTACAAAAGTTATAGAATAGTTGTTGCGGTGTTTGTACATACTTCTGTAGCAGGTGATAGTTATATGTGGCACATTTTCCAGCTACCTGATAGATAGCGCACCATAATGCAGGTCCCACGTACATACTTCTGTAGCAGGTGATAGTTATCCATGGCATGTTTCTCGATTACCTGACAGATAGCGCACCATATTATAAGATCCAGACTAGGTCTTTCCTAAGGTTTTGGCCTTAAAGGCATTGGTACTCCCCCTGCAAGGTAATTCACAAAGACCAGGCAATGGTCTTTGTCATGACCCTGAATCTTACATTTCAAGCACAATACCTCCTTGCGTACCTCTGGTCAAACCGTCCTATGTTGCTTCATACTTTGCATCTCAAGGCACATATTCTTCAGCTGCATGTGGATCTGCTGAACTCTTATATTAGGATCTTGCATCAGAGTCTCATGTAGTCTCATGGAAATCTCCAAGGCCTTGACCTAATGTTTCCAGGAAAAATAGTGTCTTTTCAATCTGCTAGTCCCACTTAGATGGGTAACTATCTTAGAAACAAACAATCAAAGTAACTTGTGATTTCCTTTATGTATGATAGATTAGAGAGAAGCAAAGAGTACCAACCTGAATCTTTCGCTTGGATCCTTGCTTGTTTCCTCTCTCCCTTGATAGAGCTTGCCACTCCTTTCCTACTTGTCCTGCTTTAGAGAATACCAGTAAAGGCAAAGCAAGAAAATTCCATCAAAGCATAGAGATCTATAATACCATAAAAAATGCAGAATCAGAAATACATTGACCATATAATTGCATTCACAAATAGAAAGGTTCACAAATACACGATTATATGGAGGAAAACTCAAATAAATTTATTAATAGTAGAAGAGAGAATTACAACCTGATCTAGCATCATCCTCCCAGCATGAAAGCCCTCTTCACCTCATGAAAAGCAAGATCACCCAACAATACAATGTCTCAAAGAGAAACCAACAACACTTCCTTACAAATTACAAAATTCCAGCCTCCAAATCTCTTAGATGAGGGATCCATATATAGATGTCTTGCAAGGGGGTGATTCAACTTTGGGTTTTTGATTAGTGTCATTCCACTGATAGTTCTTGGTTCCACTTGGAGATTTCTTTGATCTCTTACTCATCCCTGGGCGAATTTAGAGAGGCAAGTGTCATAGGAGAAGTTTCTAGAAAATTCCATGAGCATCCACTTAGAAAACTATCTCTGCCATTTGTCTATTCTCGCTCATCACACCCCACAGAAGGTTCTTTTAGTATGCATCATACCTAGCTAGTGTAGCAGCTAGTATGCATCGAACCTTGACCATGGAGCAGTCACTGTGGTCCAATTTTGGCTAGTTCTGAGTAGTTTTTCAAGTGGAATTTCTGGAAAATGATGTAATCAGTTGACCATGATCCTTTAGGGTATGACACAAAACTTTTAGGGATCAAAAAGCCCTTAGTTTATTGACATATCTGGTTGGGGTTGCAGTGTCAAAATATGTCTATAAGAGTTGCCCCCTAAAGCATGAGGTCGTAAATCTTCTGATGTTGGGTGAAATAATTTATCATGAGGATCCGAGGTTTTCAAACTAGAAGGTGACCTGTAATAAGATACAATACAATACATCATCATCATATTATTTTCATGATCTAGCTGAGGCAGGCATTCCCGTGCTCAACTTTTATAAATTCATTTTCATGTACATGGAACAGATAACCGCCTGCAGTTGCAGACTAGTGATTCTTTATATCTAGAATCATCATCCCTTAGCTTGGATGATCATCTGTGCAGCTTCTGTGTACACTTGATGTCTTTATTTCCCTGAATATATCGCAGCCCATATGGATGAAACTAGACCCACAACTCATTCAATCTTTGCTCGATGTACAAGTTGATCCATGTGAAAAGATGTTCTGAAGTCGAACATGAAAAGACATCACCTGATTACCAGCCAATGATGTAAGCTGTTAACAGGCGCGAGAGGAATCACCGATAATGATAATGACCCTCAAGGTAGTACAGTACAATTCATGTGGTGTGAATATATGAGTCAATGTCGAACACCACGTAAAATATTTCGGTCGAAGGCCATTGATGTAAACCTGTCACCGAAAGTGAGAAACTTGCCATTGAGGCATGCAAGTTTCAAAGTACTGAAAGGGTTATTTCTAACTCAACTTCTTGGATAATGTGCTGATGTTGACAAGAAGTGACTCATCATAGGAGGGCCTTGATGTATCCCACATCTACGACGCGAAATGAAGCAAATGATTTTCTGGAGGTGAAAACGATCTGATGATACAAGGTTTAGAAATGGTGGTCATGAAAAATGGAGGGTGAAGGTATTGCAATGGATGAGGTGTTAGCTAGATGGTAAATTCTCTAAATGACTTCTCTTGAACATATCAGTGACACTAAAATGGATTGGTAGCATTAACCCTAAAAGATGAATGGTACGGAGGACCAATGGTAATATGACCGGTGAACGGAATAACCCTAATATGACCGGTGAACGGAATAACCCAACCCGACTCAATCATGGTGATGGAGTGAAAGTATCATGTTCAAGAGTGACCTACTACCAATAAAGTTCTTCAAGTTTTCTTCCCTTTTTTCCCCAGTAATTGTTGACTAGTACCTCTTTATGTTTGTCAAGCTTGAGGAGGATAACATATTCTCGTTCTATAATTTTCCCTTTGAGCAAACCTGTCGCTATGTTTTAGCAAGCCTAGTGACAGTGAAACTTGTTCTTATTTGGGTGGACAAGTTTGTCGCTATTGTTTTAATGAGTTTAATGAAAAATATAACTCAATCCTTTTCATGTTTAGAGAGTCTGAAAAGGGATGAAAAGGAAACTCTAGTAGTCCCTTTTCATAGCATAATCCCTTAAGTCCGAAAAACTATAAAATAATACAAAAGGGATGACTTTTCAATCGTTTTAGCGAGCTAAAAAAGACAAGCGCTTGATTTTTTTGTTTGATAATCCCTTAGGTTCTAAAAATATTAAACTGTACAGGAGGGATGGTGCTTCTCTCTACTTTAACGAGCTGGAAAGACCAGTAGCTCGACAATATTTTCATATTTAATGAGTCTAAAAAGAGCTTAAAAGAAACTCATTTTTGAGGAACAAGTGATATTTTCAGGTAGCAGCTGGTTCTAGGTAAGTTTCAAACTTCTCAAAACATGGCAGTGAAGAGGGTGGCTAACAAAATCACTTGTCGCAAATGTTCCTCAAAAGGGTAAAAAATCAAGTGGAAGCATATGATCGGCCAAAAGAATGGAGGTGATGGAAGAACACAACCAAGGCTCAAAAGGCTGATAGCAAGGCAATCATGAAGGTCATTTACTAAAGGTGGGTTTATTTTTTAATGAGCTTGAACCTTGTGCCAACATGTACTCAGTGCTAGGTTTATTTTTTAATGAGCTTGAACTTTGCGGAAACATTACTCGTGCCAGCCATTTAAAGATGTCTCTTGTTAGTAGTTCATTTTTTAAAGAGCTTGCACCATGTGAAACTTTGCTCATGACCTTTTCATGCAGGCTAGAAACAACCAAACTAGTGAGCTAACTACACTAAAAGATAAGGAACTATTGAGGTTAGGTGGGATGGTTTTGTCCTCGATTAAGACAAAATCCTTCCTTTGCTTTATCTGTGCGTTGCCAACAAAGGTGAATGGTGGATCAAACCATTCACCTAACCTAAGAAGTTGAACTAACCTAAGCTAAAAAGCTAAACTAAAACTGCTGCAAAGATAACCTAATTGGTCATCTTTTTCTTGCATAAAAAGGGTTTCATGCTCCCAGGTATGAAGAAAAGTAGATTTTCCAGGTTATCATATGGAATTCCTTGCATTTAAGTAAGATTGTTTTGTTCGCAAAGCAGAAAAAACACTTCCTTGGCTTTGTCCATCAAAATAGACCAAGGTGAATGGTATGGGTCAACACTTCTAATCACATAACCTTCGAGGAGATAAATGTTTCAAACTGATCCCAAATCATACAAGGAAATCTATCTTTTCAGCTGGGTTCGCCTGCTGAAGCAGACTGGGGTTCATGCCCACTAGACTTCATTACATTCACCAAACTACCCGCGGTAATTAGGTGGACAAAATGAAGGTTGAAGATACATTATTGATGTGAAAAGACCATTTAGGGATGATGTTTGACTAGTAACTGTGTTTGAACCAGGAAATGAAGGCTGGTTGATAAGTTGTATCATTCTGCCTTCATGCGGGAAACACATCACTCAAAAGAGTGTGGAAACAATAGCTTCCATGCTATAAACATAGTCACGCCCAAGGAGTAGATTGTAATCTAATGGCCCTTGGACTACCATCACGTTCAAGTAAACGGTTTTCCCTTTCAAAGTTATGGGTAACTTTGGAAGGATCCCCAACGGAGTCACCATTTTGTTTCCGAGAAAACTAGTGTCTTTTCGATTTGCTACTCCAACTAAGATGGGTAGCTATCTTAGTGTTATCACTCAGGTTTTCCTAGAAGTTGTGTAAGAGGAAAGTATACCCGAGGTAACCACAAACCAACCTTTTAGATGCAGAATCTAGCTAATCTGCATCCAGAGAGGGCTCTCTCTTTATAATTTATCTTTGTTCTTAGAAGGTTTTTGGCTAGTTATAGATTCAAAGTTTGTTTTGGGAAAATGGTGGAATCCACAAACTAAGGGCAAGGTTGAGAGCTTTCAGTCCATTGGGCTATGGAGTCAAAGGATGGTTTTACTGGATTTCTATTCTAAACACAAGATGGTATTATAGGGCAAGATAGCTAGACAGAGAACAATCCTTAAAATTTAAAGTGGATGGGATGATCTTGAAGGGATGAAAGGCAGCTAAGAATCTTTCACCTTGTTCAAAAGAAAGAAGTGAAATGACTACAAACAAAGAGCAATGAAGGATTCTTTATTATAGTAATAAAAAATGTTTAAATTAGCAAAGCAGGAGAATTTAAGAATTCATGCTTATAACTAATTTAGAAGAAAACATTAAGAATAACCACATTTGAAAACAGAGTACAATTAAGCAAATTCTGTTTCAATCCTTTATGTAAATTATTCAGAAATGGATAAGATGGTATTATAAACTAATATAAAATTTTAGACAAATGGTAGAAACACTTATTGAACTGTAGTCCAACACATGAATCCTGCAACAAGTCCAGTGCTTTAAATCGTCATCCAGTAAGCCACAAGTAAATTTCTCCAAAATCTTTTATTCCGAAAATATCAATGTTACAACAGAGTAATAGAATCCACCCCAAATGCTTCCAAGAGTGGAGTATTTATACAAATTCAAAACTAAAATATCTTGAAAAAAAATATCAAAATTGGTTCACAAATCTCTCCAACTATTTTACATAAATAGAACTTAATTAAAGGAAACTCAAACTAATGCATCTATTTGGCACTATTTTGTATGGATAGGTGATGACAAAGAGGATAATTCGAATTTGATCCAACTCTTAGCTGATGATGAGGCATCCAAGTCACTAACTGCTTCCTTTTTTTGTGAATTCTGCTCCAACAATTCTGCAAACTTTGGGTCCAATGATACCTTTTTAGTTCTCAATCCGTAATAGATATGTAAAAGGTGAAAGAGGTTATTGTAGATAAATATGTTTGTGAGATAAACCTCTTTCACTTTCCTAAAATTTCTCTCCAGCTGTGCGTAATAGGCTCTGTAAAAGGATGTGTAAAACAGAGTTTTACAGAGTCTGAAAAATAGCCTCTAAAGATGTGCATGTATCTCTCAGCCTGAAATCACTGTGGAAAAACTGAGATAGGTTGTTGTAGATAGGTCTCTTAGGAACAAAAAACCCCTTCAGTTTTGTAAAATGTATTTCTAATTGGCCACACTATCCTCTGCACAATGATGACTTAACAGGAAGTTTCTGCAAAAGTGCTTTCCAACATTGTTTAATATTTCCACAACCATAATGGCTATTAGAAACGTGAGAGAGGTTTTTGTAGATGGAATGCTTAAGCACATAAACCTCCTTCAGTTTTGTAAAATTCATCTTTTATTGATCACAATAGTTTCTGAAAAACTATGACTAAAATATGCAATTTCTGCAAAAATGTTCCTTCTTGTTATGTTTTTTCATCTTTTTACTTTCTTACTCTTTTGACTGTTTTACTTTCACTTTAGACAAACCTCAATATTGGTGAAAGTATTCTCATCTCTTTTTACCATTTTACTGCCTTCTGTATTCACTTTTACTGTTTACCTTTGACTGCTCTGTAACTTCGTTTTAACTTTCACTGACTTTTACCTGATACACTTTAACCACTGATACTCTTTAACTACTGATACTCTTTAACCACTGATACTCTTTAGCTGTTATGATTTCTAACCTCTGTTTGAATAGATTTGATAACAATCTTGGAGTAAAAAAATCTTATGACTAGTATTAAGACTTTTTATCCAATGATGTGATCTTCTGATTACCTCTTTAGGGGACAACCGAGTAGATTTTTCAAGCAATTCCCTAATGGACAAGGGAGTGAGGTTTTGACCAGGTTCAAAATGGAGCATCATATTGATAGCTTGGGGAGTAATGGGGAAAAGAACACTCTGGTCAGGGGATATTACAGCTCTTTGAATCAGATCATAGTTAGAATGGCAGTAATGGATGATTTCTGGGAAATAAATCACTGAAGGAATGAGATACCTTGGGAGATTGGATTCCCTCAACCCTATAAGATCGTGCCCCTTTGAGTATTCGTCTCTGCATCGACAATAGCTCAATAGGGGACTTTCATCAAAATGCATGTCTTTAATTTGGAAATCTTCATCTATCAAAGGTAAATATTCCAATTCACGGTGAGGAGCATTCAGTGGAGTAATATTTAGAGCTGCCGACACCTCCATTTTGGTTCTTGTGGATTCAAAAATGGAGGTTTTGGGTTTTACTCACAGGCTGGGTGGGATTTCTAAAAAATGAAGGAAATTGGCACAATTTGTTGGTTCAGGGAGCAATTACACAGTTTTAAAACCTCTGGGAAGGACTCAGTGATGATTTTTAATCACTATTTCAGTGAAAAAAAAAGAACACTGAGTTTTACTTGCAGTCGGGGAGGGGATTTCCAGGTGGACAAACCACGGTGGCATGAAACTTTTTGGAAGTTTTATTCATATTTTTGTATTTAAACATACATATGGCATGTTTAAAGTTTTTGTATATATATTTTTTATTTATATGGTAACAAACAAATATTATTTAATTACCATAAGGGCGGGATTATAATATAATGATAATTTCAACCAAAGGGCATATAGTGGGTTATTATTTTAAATGTGCGGGGATATAAATACTTTGGTTAAACTTTATAATAGAGGGGTTTTGGGGATATTTATAAAAAGGGAGTTATATACTTATGATAAGGTATTTTATTAGGGATTTAGTATAATAGAAGTAAATGTAAATATGGCAAAGGACAAGGAAACTCAAAATATTTTTGCACATCTAAGAAAGTGATAACTTCTGAAGTAAATTGCAATATTTTATCTTCAACACTTAAAATTAGAATAGCAAGTTACCTTGAGGAAGTTTTATGGAATTTTGCGTGAGTTTCCTAAGTAAAATATGATTTTACTTAGGACAAAGTTAAAGATGGAAGATTATAATGATGGATTATCTTAAGTACTTAGGTCTTTTTGATCATTAGGCCGAGGGTCCGGTCCCTCCAGAGGTCAAGGAAATGCCTTGAGCCCTTTTGATCTCCAAATACCTTAGTACTTTGCGGGAAATTAGTAAAACTTTTGAGGGGAAAGTGATGAGGGAGGTTAATGAGTTTGACTTTTCTTGCGGTGATTTTCCAGCGTATTTCCTGCTTTAGTACTTGTGATGAAAGTAAAGGATCAAAAACATGTAGCAACATCATTCATCAGATAACACTTTGCAGCACCATCTACCTACCCTATCTACTTGATACTACCATTTTCTCTTCTTTATTAGGGTGCATTTAGACTTGCAAACCCTCATCAACATTTTTTCTTTTACAAGGAAAATCTATCTAATTCTACCCTTATTACATCCAAGGGCTCAGATTAAACTGTTGAGCACCTTTTATTAACTCTAACTATCTACTTATCTACCAAGATTAAACTGTTTGGTCAGATATTTATTCTCTAATCTATAACATGAAATTGAAATATGAGTAAGCCAATTTTAAACAGTTTGACTTATTCATGAATTGTGGCAAAGGTTGGACAAGCTGCACACAATTGTTTTATTACAAAAATGAAGTAGTAGTGGCATTTGAATTTGCACATTTTCCTTGGTATATTTTTGCTTGGGGTTCATTTTTTTTATTTCTTTTTGACCACTTTATTTTTCTTACCCTTTGATTTTTCTTTTAGGGTATACCCTCTTTACATTTTTTAACTTTTTTTATTTTTTGGTTTTTCAAGAATATGGAACACCTTTGCTCAAGAAAGAAGGTTTGAACATATTCCATAGTTCAACCAAGACAATCATGAAAGATGAAACCTATTGGTATAGGAGGCTAACAGATAGATCGTGGAAGATGTAGTTCATGGCCCAGTAGAAAGTGGAGCTAGTATTCTTAAGACTGAAAGGCATAACTTGGTATGCAAATGTACCCTAAGGGGTTGTGAATGCGGTTTTGTATTGATCCATATGGAGAATCTGAATTTGGTTGTACCCAGAGAACCCATCCATGAAGGATAAGGCCTCATGATTGGCGCAAGCATCAATGACTTGGTTGATAAATGGCATTGGGTAATTATCTTTAGGGCACACTTTGTTTAGATCCCTAAAATCAATACAAACATGAATGGTTCCCTTTTTTTTCATGATGGGTACAGGGTTATGAACCCAAGACATGTAAGAAATTGGGTAGATGAACCCAACTTTGTGAAGTTTATCGATTTCTTGTTTGATCGTTGCTTCCTTAGAAGGATGTAATTCACATTGTTTCTACTGGATGTGATGGGTGTCAGGCCACATGTCAATGTGGCGTTCCACTATGGTGGGATTGATATCTAAAATTTCTAAGTAATCACATGCAAAAATATCCTTGTATTCTTGGAACAAGGATTTATATGCGGTTATTTGTTCTAGAGAATGTTGCCCCCAATGAGATCTCTTCGACTTTTCTAGGTTTGTTTGAAATGTTCACCTAGATGGTAGGTAAAATGTTGGACAAGTTCCCTTCCTCAAATGCATCAAGTTTTGGGATGGGATTTTTGAACCAATCGACTTTCCTTTGTGGGAGGAAATCTTTTGATTCAATGATGCAAATATAATGTGTTTGTGCACTATCGGGAACAAATGTTTGTTCAGGTAGAAAAAATTAACGATTGTGATGGAATCTCAAGCATATTCAGGTTCCATCATGGCTTCTATAAGATCTTCATTTGAGTGAAAAATATTATATAGTGTTGACTTGGGTTGCAACATGTCTTGAAGCTAAGGTGTAGACCTAGTTGTGCTAGTTGAAAAATAAGAATATGATTCATTGGTTGATGTCTTAGAACCAAGAGAGGTTGAGAAAGTGCAGATCAGATGGTTATGCATTGTCAGTGTGATTTTCACTATTGAGGTAGATTTTATAGTATCGACAAAAAAAACAATGAGAAGACAATACAGATCATGGTTCCTAAAGATGAGGAAATTAATCATATATGATGTTGTGTGTCATCAACATTGGGTGGTGGTAGAATCTAACTTATTGTTGGTTGCGGTTGTATAGGAGGAATCTCTCTCACTCCTTTCGGTGTACAGGGTGAAAAAGTAGCTTCTGCAATAGGATGTTGAAGTTGAATCCTACATTGCCGAAATGTGTGTAACATAGGCATGCCTCAATGCTATGAGAAATATCGGTATAGATTCCACATATCGGCATGGAAATAACTAAGTGGATAGTATGGGAAGTGGTATTGATCATAGTATGGGATGTTGATGCCTCATTACAAAATGTAATATCTGATCTGGATTGATGGTGTTCATGGGAGATGAAATGATTGGGGCCCTGCCTTGTTGCTAGCTATTGATTCTCCTTAAAGACACATAGAATGGACCTAAATGCTTCATTCCCAAAGGGTGGTGAATGAATTGATGGTTCAATATCTTACCCGACTAAATCATAATTTCAGTGATGACTTTCTGCATGTATCCTAATAAAGAACGGAATCGAGAAATATGGGAACAGGGTCGCACATGATGATTTCCGACACAAATATGACAATTATGATGCCTATGCTTGGGTCTTGTGCTTTGGGCGGTGTGGGGTATAAGATATAACTAGTTAAGTGCCCTTAATTCAGGGCATTAGTTGATCAGTTGATTTGGTGTGTCGCATAATGCACAAATGCGTGATGGTAAAGTGGTTTCTGGTTTAGATTACCTCCGATCATGGCAAGAGGTTGATGGACCAGATGGGGGATAGGAGAAAGAAGTGTCTTCCCTTACGACGTAAAAAATAAAAATTGGAGCCATCCTCTATGGAGAGTAATGGGGTATTGGATTAGGTGAGTGCACTTAATGCATGCTAATATCACGGTATTTTGGAGCAATGATGAGTATAATATCTTATACTCTACATAGATGGCACATGCATGGTTAGTGTGTAATTCCTTAGAATTAATGGATGTGTTATTTTCTCTAGGGGGAGGAGGGTTCACTGGCTCTTTCGAGGCATGTAGAAGAGCTTTGAGCTCATTTAACTTGGGGCACTTTTTTGTGGGGTGCCCTATTGTTTTACATAATGCGTAGGGTTGAGAGACCCTAGAGGAGGGAGTGTTTGAATATTCCACTTTTCTAACTTTCCTCGTATACCTTGTTTTTGTACTGGCTATTTTCGATGCAGGCACTACTTGTGGTTTGGTGCTACCTGAGTCAGTGTTTTTTTGGCTGTCACATTGTCTTGAGGAAGAATAGGACTGACCCCCATTGTAGTGACACATGTTCTTGCTGGTGTGTACTATGGGGCCAAATACCAGACCATTTTACAAGAGCCATATGGGGAAATGAGAGTGTTGCAATGACTTGGTGTGAGGAAAAAATAGGTGGGGGATCTAAGAAGGGTCAATGAGTGATGGAATTAGGTATGAAGGTCGGATTGGTAACAACATCATAATTAGCATCCAGAATTAGTTCCTAACTTTTGGTGGTGTTTTATGAGATCATCATGCACACCATTGTTCTAATGTTTGAAGAAATCCCTTGTATCACTGGAGGGTCTCTTGGGAATGTCCCCAGAAGTGTTGATTGGTTAAACTGGCCAGGGATGAGCTCAGTGTAAGTAGTGATCAACTTGTAAGAAGAAGAGACTAAGAGTAACACACCATCAGGTATGGGTAAGGTTTCCTTCTCATAGTATGTGAGTTGATCGATAGTAATGATTTTTCCATCGTGGGGGAACATTATTATTCTGAACACCAATGAGGCGATTGCTAGCATCTCGTACATATATCTTCGGCCTAGTAGGATGTTGTAATCCAACTGGGAATCTAGTACTTCGATGTCTATTAACAAAATTCTCGCAACAAACTTAACTGGCATGTTAGGGTATAGGCCAACGGGAGCAGAAGGGCATATTTTCTATGCTCTAAGCATAATGTCAAAAGTCTTGATTTTGAGGGATCCTAGTTTCTACCGAATGGATTTGGACATGATACATGTGGAGGCCCCTTCATCGATGATGCAATGATGAATGTTAATGTTTTGGATTGAGACTGGAATTTGGAAAGCAATGGCTAATGGTATCCATGGAGTAGATTTATCCAAGTTGAAGACCATTAGGCAAGAATTAGATGACTTGATTAGGCCTAGAGTAGAAAGCAAATATTTTTATTGGATTGGGCATGTTTGTAGGACTTATAATGCTAACATGGATGATGGTGATTGTGCTAAGTCACCGACTATGTTATAGCTATGAGAAGATTCTAAGTTATGCCCCACATGTTGTAAAGGTCATTTGACCATTTTAGACATATATTCTTCAAAGGGTCGAGGAATATTCAATGACCGTGTAGGTATTGTCATAGTCAAGGTGGACAGTTTGGGCTCTGGGGGAGCTCAATAACTTTGATTTCATGTTTGTAGGAGGATGTATTCTCCTGTCATAAAGATGTCATGATTATAATTGTTATTGGGGTTCCCTTCACATGGATGAGAGTGGGCTGACTGTTGTTGAGTGTTAACCACTCTGTGATGGGGGAAGGCGTCTTGCATTACTGTAGTTTTCTAACCTCCTTTCCCCTATTGTCTTGTATCCTTTTTAAGTCAGGAAGTTGAGGACAATGGTAGGTATAACGACTGTATTCCCTACAGATAGCACAATAATGCTTAGTCTGTAGACTTGTGTTCTTGCCTTGTTTCTATGGGTTATTGTTGGTCGATCCCTAGTTTTGATTCCAATTGGGGTTGCCCCTTCTCGGTGCCATGGGGTTCTTGTTGGTTGCTTCCCCCTATTCAGGTTCTCTCTTTGGCTTAATTTATGGTTTTTTATTAGAAACATTCAAAGGATTAGCTGGATTCAGTTGTTCCTCCAACTTCTACTGTGAAGTGAGAGAAGGTTGCAGTAGATCAACTCTTGCATTATTTTGGGTTGGTAGGTTGTTCAGTTATTGTGTGAGGAAAGGACAATATTCGTTTCCTTGTCCCTCATTAATGCATGGATTCTAGGAAGAGAACATTATGTCTATATTCCTATAGGAGTACCGGTTTCCTTGTGGAGGAGGATATGATCCCCCCTGAGGGGGCTAATGTTGGTTAACCTTGTTGACCATATTCTCCATAGGTGTGAGTTGACCAGGATAGTATCCTATATGTTGCAATGGTGGTGTGTTCTATGTAGCATCAAATTCTTGTCCATTGAATGGAGATCCAAGGTATTGGCAAATATTGTTGTGTTGATTTTTGGTTATGGACCCAATTAATCCATGAGCAACACTAGTTGTGCCTAGGATCTCCTTATAAGCTTGTAGGTATGGGGCATCTTGAAGCACATGATAAATGTACTTATAGTGGGTGTAAATAAGCTCCAACTAATGAGCTTTACTAATGGCTTCTTCCTCGGTCTGCAGGGATGAACTTTCCATGTCCTTAGATATTTCAGATGTGAGGGATCTCAAGAATAAGTCCAATAGCAATTTATCTTCAAACTGGGTTTTGCATAGGCTGTGACGTTTTTTCCATTCCTGTATATGATGCAAGATGTGGGTAGTGGGTGCTTGTTTGGAGTGGGCGAGGAGTTCCAAGCCCAAACCATGGCAAATCGAGAGTTGGAAGAAGGTGAGGAAATAGGTAGCTAGTGAGCTAAATTTTTTGTGCGATGTAGAAGGTTCTTCAACGTACCATTTTGCTATAGGCCTGGTCAAGTTGCATTGAAATAGTCGTAATATAATAGTATCATCAATGATACTATTAGAGGAACACCACAGATGAAAAGTCATGACATTGTTTCTCGGGTCTTCGCCCTATTTCCCTTCAAATTTTGGAATGTTCGAATGGGAGGTTGGTGGGCATACTAGCCAATTCTAGCCATGGCGATCGGGTCATTGGTTATATTGCTTAAATATAGTAGGTTTAACAAAGCTAAAAATGGGATTTGCGACCTACTTGCCATTGTGAAATGATTTTGGATAGACATATGCAAAGAGGTCCTCTGTGGTGAAGTTTTAGGAGAACTACCTCGATGGGTGTCTCGCAAACTATCTGAAGGAGTGGTATCTGGTCTCCCCAAGGGGGTAGCATGTGGGGACCCTTCTATGGTGGTGAAGGGTGTACTTTGACGGGGAGGGGTCCCAAGAAAATATGCACCAATAAATAAATATCCAATAATGGTGGTTGTGTGACGTCATCTATGCCTAAATGGATGGAGTCCTCACACACCTCTTGATAATGAGGGGAGGTTTAAAAAACTTCTAGATTGATGGGGAGTTGTGGGGTTCCCTATGGTGTCGATTAGAGTGTGTGCTACTTTTTGTGTGGTGAGGGAAGGAGATAAGAATCAATGAAATAAGATAACATACATAAAACAAAGAAAAAATATAAATGGTTATTTTCCTTTTACAATTAAGCTATATGATCCAGCAAACAAGAAAAATGTTTTTTGTTTGTTGTGTATGAAAAAATATCCTATGTAGACCTAATCCTCTCGACCACTCTCAAAGTAACTAGGTGTTGTGATTTTAACAACAAGGCTACACAGTTGTGATTTTAACCTTACACTATTGGTTACAAACTAAAATGAAACATCATTCTAAATTAGAGAAAGTAGACTTGTAGAAAACAGATTAATAGAAATTAGACTGAAAACAACAAGTGAAAAACCTCCTTCAGTGCAGGGCCCCTCTGCAACTAATGTGGCTGGATGCTAGCTGGTTGAAGATGCACTTTTAAACCACCATTGACAAAACGAAGCTTGTATTATGAACAAAACGAAGTTTGAATACAAAGTTTTAACAAAAATCCTGTAATTCCTTCTAGCTTCTAACTACTTATCTGTTTCATTCAACCAATATTTATAGGAAAATAACATAACTATCTAAGAGAAAATCTTGCTACAGGTGGCTAATTCAAATCTATCATGACTGTTTATATGAAAAACATGCTATAAGTGACTTAATCCAAATTAACTCCTCAACTCAAATATTATACTCTTGATTAGCTACAAAAGAGCAAATTAGGAGTCCTACTACTTCTAGATAATGTATTTGAATCCATCTTTGACCATGACTTTAGGCATGCTTTTCTATCAATCTCGACTGAGTGAATAGGATAGAATCCATGTGGAGATGATTCTGGAAATGCCCATGTGGCCTAGTTCTTCATTTGACACGTGTAACCTGCCAAACCATGAGAGTAGCTATGAAACCCACAATTAGCTGCAGAATAGGCTGCATTTTGTAGCTAATTTGTAAAAATATATTAAAATAGCAATAACATGAAAATATAATATGGTGATCATTTTAATGCTTTCCTAAGACAAAACCTAGCATTTATCATTGATTGGATTTGTAGTCTTTTGAGAAAATGAAAGAAAAAGGTGAGAACAAATGCCAAGGGGAAGGTAATTCTAAGGTTCAACATATCCCCACTGCAAAATCATTGCATGTCCTCATGCAATTTGCCAAAAATGTGAGTTTTTCTTCTCTAATGCATTTGCTCAGACACTTTTGCTAGTACATCCAATTTTCTTCTTTTTCTCTTCTTTGAAGTGATTGTCATTCTGGGTTTCCTCATAAGAAGCCTATACTTGAGGTTGATGGTTGTTATGTTCAAACTTTTATTCTTTCTTTTCAACTTCCTATTTTTCTTATACCACAGTCCTAGATGCAAAATGGTAGTATCATGAATTGCCTTGTCCAATTTATTTTGTTCCTTCAAACTTTCATTTTCCTGTTTGATATGTCTGTTCAATATCTCTAATTCATAAATTTCTTTTTTGAGAGATTCAATTAGAGGTTCTTGTGGATTGACAGAAGGTTATGGATTCATTGAGGCACTTTTCTTCTCCATTGATTCTATATAATCATATATTTGTTGTTGCACTGGGTATATGCCTAGAGATCTTCTACTTGGGCTGCCTTCAAAATGATGGTCAAGAGAATTTTGAGGATTGTGTGTAGAAGGGATCTTAACAGGAGAAGTTTCTAGGGTTTCCTCTTCTAATTTTATGAACTCTGTCCCTTTTGACAATGTTTTATTTACCAAACCTCGAAGTCTAGAGCTTCTTCTAGGTTGTGGGTGACTTACATTCTCCTCCTTTGCGACCTTTTTCTCCTTTCTTATTTTGCCTCTTGCCCTGATTTGCTTCCTGATTTCTGTCAGTTCTTTAGATATTAATTTTTCATCATCTTTCTGTAATGAAGACTTGGGTTTGTCTTTAATAGTTATACCAATCTTCTTTCTTCTACTTCTTCTAACATTATCTTCTTTGGGTGACTCTAGTGTTTCTTGGAAATGGTTTCTAATGAGGAAACCCTCCCAGGTATCTCATATGCCTTTTAAGTGAAACTCAATCACTATCTTTATCAACCCATGATGGTACATGGTTGTATCTATGAACTCTATTTTCTTTTGCACATTTGAGGCCATCCTTCTTAAACTATTTAGTAGGAAGAAAGGAAGATTGATTTCTCCATTTTCTGGGAAATTCATTAGTAAATGGATATGGTAGACATACATGCAACCGAATCTCCCCTTACAGGTGATAATTTTTTGTAATATCAAAAGCATGTTACTCCACTTACTTTTAAGAGCTGAAATGGGAATTCCTTTTCTAAAAACAAAGACATCCATACAGGGGTTCCTGAGTACTACATTCCATGATTCAATCACCATGCCTTGGAAGTTCTATAGCCTCGGTTACGAACAACTCAGTTACTACAAACTTAATATCTCCAATTTCTACCTCAGTGCCATCAAAATATCTAGGAAAGGATTTTGCGATCTCTTTATGAAAACCATCAAATTTCTTGATGAATTTGAGCCATCTAGCCTTCTGCAACATTTCTTTGAGCTGTGGGTATCCTTCCATATACTTTTCTCCTACAGGTTCTGATCTGACAATGAGCCCCATGCATTTTACTACACAAAGTTCCTCAACCTTCAAAATTACCCTTCCTGGTTTATGAAATGGACTGACTGCGAATATGGTGAAAAGAATTGTGGGTTTGCATGAAATAAGTAGATGATAAGGGTTTTGGAGAAATGTGGACTAGTATGTCATGTTGTAGTCATGACCGTTAAAAACAATGAGGGAGTTAATTATGGACCTTTATGTGACAAAATATGGAGGACATGTGGATATGCAGTACGATAGAGATTGCAATCAAATCAAATGATGATTTATCAAGGAAACATATGAATGCCCATATTATACGTACTCTATGTTCTAACCTTGCTATTTAAAATATTTTTTTCACTTTTACCTCTTATAACTTAACCTTTTCATTTGTTGTTTTCTTTGATGTTGATCCATAAATACCCTTCTTAACATATCAATCTTGAAAACGAGATTCTTCAATTCGCTGCAATCATCATTTGTTTGGAACAGAGCTGCAGAATGAGATATGGCTACAGAATGAAATTAGCTGCGAAATGGAATTCGCTGCAGAACATGATAAAGATGAAATATGGCTATGGAACATGAATGTGAAATGAAATGAAAATGGAATATAATGAAATGAAAATGGAATATAACAGTGAAAGGGAATGAAAATAAAGTGATATGAAATGAATTTGTAGATTATGAACTACAAATGAATGTAGCTTTATGTCATTTCTTATTACAGAAAGAAAATAGGAAATATAGGATGTTAGAAATCTTTGATTTTCTCCTTGTATTTCGCGTATAAGTAAGCCAATGAACAATTGGTTTTTAGACTTATACATTTTATTTATATTTTTTTTTATGTTTTTTATTATTATATGTATATATTATATATATATATATATATATATATTATATATAATATATATATATTATATTATATTATATATATATTATATGTGTACGAAACTAAGTTAGTGGAGAAGAAGAATTCTTCTTCACCAACTTCATCTCAGTGTTATCTTGGAAAATTCTAACAAAATCCTGCCTTGAAATTGACTTATGATATATCTTTAACTGATGACCATTCACAAGAAGAGTTACCTTTCTCTCATCTATTGTCCTTATTCTCACTGCTCCATTATTAAAGACTTCTTCAATCTCATACGGCCCAACCCAACGAGTCTAAAACTTCCCGTGAAAATCTTTGAATTTTGAATCGAACAAAAGTGCCCAATCCCCTGCTTGAATCTTTTTCTCCTTTATATACTTATCATGCCATTTAACCCTTTATTGTTGGACTAAACTAGTTCTTTGAACTGCATCTTGTTTGATTTCATCAAGATAATTGAGTTGCTCCAATCTATGTTTCTGTGCTTTTGATAAATCTAGTCCCAATTGGACTACCATCTTGAAGGTTTTGATTTGAAACTCTATAAGGAAAAAGTCTACTTGCTTCCCATAAACAAGCTCACAGGGAGTATGTCCTGTTGTGTTCCTTCATGTAGTTTTGTAGGCCCATAAGGCTTCAGGAAGCCTTTTCACCCAATCTCTTATGTGTAGATGTACAGTCTTAGTGAGAATTTCTTCAATCACCTTAGTGGTAGATTCAACTTGATCGTTTTCTTGTGGATGATAAGGAGTATACTTTCTATGTTTTATCTTGTATTCTTCCACAAGTCTCTCCACCATTTTAGATGTAAATTGAGATCCTTGATCTATCACTATTTCTCTTGGAACACCAAAATGAGTGATTATGTCCTCAAAAAGAAAATTAACTACAAATTCTTCATTAGCAAAAGGTAATTCTTTAGCCTCTACCCATTTGGTGACATAATCGGTGCATACCAAAATATACTTCTTTTGTTTAGATGGTGGATTAATTGGTCCAACAAAATCCAAGGCCCATTTTTCAAAAGGTTCAATGAGTACCTGAGTTTGTAGTGGCATTTCATCTGAAGGAGCAAGTTTCCCTACCCTTTGGTAGTTGTCACACCTTTTGACATATTCTTTGGCATCTCTAAATATGGAGGGCCAATAATATCCTAAATGAAAGATTTTATAGGTTGTCCTCTTGTCAGCAAAGTGTTACACTGAAATTTGTCACCATGACTATCTGCAGTTAATATGGCTCCATCAATAGTCATATTGTCCTCCTTGTCAAGCCTCATACCCCTGCTCTTCATGTCAAACTTCAAACAGAGAGAAAGTCACTTAAAAACATGTTTATCTCTGGGTACGCAGGTTCTCTCTACATTGCCTGCGTGTACGCACTCCAAACACACTATACCTGCGTACTTGTACGCTCTGTAAGTTAAGGGTTGGGTGCGTACTCCTGTAAAGGTCAAAAGGCGCGAGTTTCATCTTTAAAAAAGTTACTTGTGGTCACTTCTAGAGCCTTCTAGAAGAGTGTTTGACGTGTATTGAGCGCCTCCAGATGGTTCATGCATCCCTATGATAGAGGAACTTATCCCATCAAGAGGGAGCTACCCCATCCAAAAGAGGGAGTATCCCATTGATGTTGGAACTGAATAACTTCCTCTAGAATACTATAAATACAGGCCTTGGGCCAGAGGAGGGGAGGTTGAAAGCTGAACATTCTAAAGGGTAAATGCTGCTGGAATTAGGACTTCCATTGTTGACTTGTGAGGAGAGATCACTATCCTTCCTTGTTGCCATATTGGGAGTGGGTGAGCTTGTCAAAGTAGAGGAAATCTCTTGTTGGACCCTGGGAGGAGGTTGCACAACACCAAGGCTCAGGTTGTAATGGTTCCTTTTTTGTTTCCTTAATACAAATAAGTCCATTCTTCTCAATGATTTGTTGTTAATGAATTATTTCATGTACTCCTTGGTCTATGTGATGAGCTTTGTTTTATGATGAATGTTCAGATGCTATGTAATCGTTTGCTTTGTTAGTGTATGCAGGTCTGAAAGTGAAGGAAGAGCTCATCTGGATCAGCAAGGCCGGACTGCTACAACAAGCGTTGGACCTAAGGTAAGATCGAAAACATTTGAATTCTCGTAGAATGATGTGTATTTAGAGAAGGATAGCTCTTGTTTGGTTTGTTTGTCAATAGAGAGTCTTAGACTCCTAGGGAGGTTAGATTTGTCCGCAAATATAACTCTTTCCGCATGACAGATAGTGCCACTATAGATTGTTTCTTACTCATCAAACTGATTGCACATCCAAATAGGTTAAACACATACCCACTTGTACATATTCTTTGATCTAGATCTCCAGCTTAGTCTCCATAAAAAAATCCACAAATATCCAGCACTCCATCCAATCCTGGTCTTCCTTGGTAGCACAAACCATAATCACTAGCACCATGCAAATACCTGAAAACTCGCTTAACTAATGTCCATTGCTCATTCCCTAGTTTTGACATAAACCTGCTCAATACTCCCGCTGCATGTGCAATGTCTAGTCTAGTACAGACCATTACATACATCGGGTTACCGATTGCACTTGCATATGGAACATGGGACATGTCCTCTTCCTCTTCTTGTGTCTTGGGACACTGTTCAGTAGATAAATTCACACTTATAAGAATAGGAACCTTCATCTATTTACTATCCTGCATATTAAACCTCTGCAGTATTGTCTCGACATACTTCCTCTGGTTTAACCAGAGCTTCCTCTTTGCTCGATCTCTTGTAATTTTCATGCCCAAAATATAGTTTGCAGCACCAAGATATTTCATGCCGAATTTGGAGGACAATTGGGTCCTCAAATCCTGGATAATTTGTTTGTCATTTCCAACCAGCAACATATCATCCACATACAAGACCAGATAAATAACATGGTCACCAATTAATTTAAAATACACACAATGATCTGCTTTGCTTCTGGTGAAGCCAAGTCCCCATATAAATGTATCAAATTTCTGATACCACATCTTTGAGGACTATTTTAACCCATACAGAGACCTGTTTAATTTGCATACCAGTTCTTTCTTACCCTTCACCGCAAAGCCTTCAGGTTGCTTCATGTAGATTTACTCTTCCAAATCACTGTGAATAAATGTTGTCTTCAAATCCATCTATTCTACCTCAAATCAAAAGCAACAAAAATAGATAAAAGTAATCTAATAGAAGTTACATTGGCAACAAGAGAAAAAAAATCACCAAAATCAATTCCTGGCACCTAGGAATAACCTTTTGATACCAACCAGACTTTGTATTTCTCCACCTGTCCTTCTGCATCTGTCTTCTTCTTGAACACCCATTTGCTACCAATGGGTTTCCTTCCAGCTGAAAAATCCACTAGATCCCAAGCCTCATTTTTGTGCAAAGATTCCATTTCATCAACAATGGCCTCTTTCCAAAGTTTGCCATCCTCTGAATCTACTGCTTCCTTCACAGTTCTAGGATCATCATCAGTAAAAAATAGAGAAAAATTTGAACAAAAAGTTGATGGACTATACCTTTCCAGCTGCCTTCTTTCTTGAACTGATCTTCTCACACTCAGAGTTTGTGCTTCTTCATATTTTGATTCCTCCTCTACTATAGAGTGTGATTCTTCCTCCTTAAGCTCAAACTCTATCTTCTTAGGCTCCGTTGGTTGTACTTCATGTTTAATAACTTCTTTCACCTCTCTGAACACCACATCTTGGTTGTAGACAACCTTCCTTGTTACTAGGTTCCAAATCTTATAACCCTTTAAACCATCCTTATACCCAATAAAGATGCAATTTTCAGATTTACTATCCAACCTGGTTTTTTTCTCCTTTGGAACATGTACATATGCATCACATCCAAATACTTTAGATGTGAAAGAGAGGATTTATTACTAGTCCATATCTCTTGTGGAGTCTTATCCTCCAACATTGATGAAGGTGATCTGCTGACCAAGTAACATGATATCTCCACCACCTTTGCCCAAAATTCCTGTCCTAACCTAACACCACTGAGCATGCTTCTTGCCCTTTCCATCAACATCTTGTTCATTCTTTCTACAACTCCATTTTTCTAAGGTGTGTATGGATTAGTCTTCTGTCATGCTATGCCACACTTCTTACAGAATTCTTCAAATTCCTTACCGCAAAACTCTTCACTGTTATCTGTGCTTAACACCTTTATCTTCTTTTCTGTCTAGTTTTCCACTAGAGCCTTAAATTCTTTAAACCTGTCAAAAACTTTATATTTCTTCTTAAGGAAATATATCCATGTATTCCTTGAGAAGTCATCTACAAATGATACATAATGCACAGATTTACCCAGTGATGGAACCTTCACAGTTCCAAACACATCACTGTGCACAAGTTCTAATATGTTTTTCACCCTCTTAGCACGAGAGGGGAAAATCACCTGATTCTACTTCCCATATAAACGATTTTCACAGAAATAAAAATATAGAGAGCTATTACTCATAACTTCTACCATACCTTTACCATGAAATATTCGAAGGCCCTTCTCTCCAATATGTCCAAGCCTTTGATGCCACAACATGGTCTTCTCTCCAGTGATGACTAGCTTTTCTGCTCTACTTTCAGGAACCACACAACTATTTCTATTGGGTTGTATTATATTCTTTCCACGACTAACCTACATAGTGAACCAGGGGGTTAGAGGGGGGGGCGGAGCCCCCCATCGTTGCGTTGATTTTGCAGCGTGGGGGTAGCAGACCCCCTTGTCTGGGGGGTTTGAGGGGGGCGGGTAGCCCCCCTCTACGAGGTCTGGGGCAACGCCCTGGGAAAATTCTTTTTTGGACCCTATATTATGTTGGGCGAACCTACCTATGGTTTTTGGTCCATGGTTTTGGACGTGATGGTTTGCGTTCCATGGTATTGGATGCTTCGACATGTATAAATATGTATTGTAACATTGAAAGGAGCATAATGAAAAATCAAGTTGGTAGTCCTGGTTTTGGGATCCAGTGGGAAATCTATGTGTATATGTGTTTATGTGGGTTATGCTCTCGCATTGTTTATTTTTTCTGTGATTTGAATTCGTATTGCCAGGTAAATTTCTGTACGGGGTCTAAACCTACATTTTGGTATCAGAGTTTTTTTTGGGCTTCAAATGGGACGCCTTTGTTGTTGAGGGGTTCACTCGGGCCTGTGTAGACCCTGTTCAGTGGGAGATCTTGCGAGAATCGATTTCTGTGGTGAAAGAAGATAGCGAGCAGTGGGAAAGATAGAGATTGAGAAGTTCAAATGCCTGAGTTTTTTGAGTTGTGGAAACTCAAGATGGAGGATTGTTGGTGGATCAAGATCAGTGGATTGCGGTAGATCTGGGTACTAAACCAACGGGAGTGACCGATGAAGAATGGAAGAAGTTGGATCGGAAGGAAAAGAGCACAATACGATTGTGTGTCTCAGATTTAGTATTGCTGAATGTATCAGGGGAAGCTACGTCAAAAGATCTGTGGGACAAGTTAGGGACTTTGTACCAATCTAAGTCTCTGGTGAATAAACTATTCCTGCAGAAAGAGCTGTATAACCTGAGGATGAAAGGTGGAGACTTGGTGACAGAACATTTGAATGCGTTTAATACTGTGGTAAGTCAGTTATCATCTGTTGATATTAAAATTTTAGATGAAGATAAGTGCATCAACCTGTTGTGTTCTCTACCCGATTCGTGGGATAGTTTGGTTATTGCAATAGGTAGCAATGCAACTGCTTTGCAGTTTGATGAAATAGTCTTAGCCTTGCTAACAGAGGAGATGAGATGGAAAAATATGGACAACTAGAATGGTGATGCCTTGTCTGTACGAGGACGGTCCTAGAATAGAAACAAAAATTAGTCATCAAGTGGGAGATCTAAATCTAGAGGGAGATCTAAATCTCCAGGAAAACCTATAAAGGTGGTGTGCTGGAAATGCGGAAAGGAAGGGCACTTTAGAAGGGAGTGTAAATCTAAAGCTCCTGATAAAGGAAAGGGATCTGATGATGCTCCTTCTGTAGAAGCGAAAACTACCTCAGATGAAGGTGGGGATGTGTACTTGGCTTCTTCAAGTACACATGTAGATCATGAGGCATGGTTAATTGACTCAGGTGCATCCTTTCACTTCACTCCCCATAGAGATGGTTCTGCGAGTATGAGAAATACGATGGTGGTGATGTCTTCTTAGGAGATGATAGGAAGGCTAGAATCATTGGTCGTGGAAAAGTAAAGTTGAAGTTGCAAGGTGGAAGGGTTAGAACCCTTCCGGGTGTTCTGCATATTCCTGCGTTGGCCAGAAATCTGATTTCTGTAAGCAAGTTGGATGATGCAAGTGTAAAGACAGTGTTCGAGAAGGATACCTGCAAGATGGTTAGAGGAGCACTGGTATTGATGCGGGGAGTTCGGATTGGAACTCTGTACAAGCTGCAAGGTAGCACTGTTGTTGACGGGTGCAATAGTTCTATGGTTCCTGAAAATGGAGCAGAAAATCTAGTGGTCTCTGGAGAGAAGACCATGTTGTGGCATCAAAGGCTTGGACATATTGGAGAGAAGGGCCTTCGAATACTTCATGGTAAAGGTATGGTAGAAGGTAGGAGTAATAGCTCTCTGGATTTTGATTTCTGTGAAAATTGTGTATATGGGAAGCAGAATCGGGTGAGTTTCCCCTCCGGTGGTAAGAGGACGAAACAAATATTAGAGCTTGTGCACAGTGATGTGTTTGGACCTATGAAAGTTCATCACTGGGTAAGTCTGTGTACTATGTATCATTTATAGATGACTTCTCAAGGAATACATGGATATATTTCCTTAAGAAGAAATCTGAAGTCTTTGACAGGTTTAAAGAATCTAAGGCTCTGGTGGAAAACTAGACAAAGAAGAAGATAAAGGTGTTGAGGACAGATAACAATGGAGAGTTTTGCAAGAAGGAATTTGAAGAGTTCAATAAGTGTGGTATAGCATGATAGAAGACTACTCCATACACACCTGAGAAAAACGGAGTTGCAGAAAGAATGAACAAGACATTGATGGAAAAGGCAAGAAGCATGCTCAGTAGTGCCAGGTTAGGACAAGAATTCTAGGTAGAGGCGGTGGAGACTTCATGTTACCTAGTCAATAGATCACCTTCATCAATGTTGGAGGATAAGACTCCACAAGAGGTATGGGCTGGTAAGAAACCTTCTCTTTCACATCTAAGGGTATTTGGATGTGATGCATATGTACATGTTCCAAAGGAGAAAATAACAAAGTTGGATAGTAAATCTGAAAAGTGCATCTTTATTCGGTATAAAGGATGGTTTAAAAGGTTATAAGTGTTGGATCCCAGTAATATAGAAGGTTGTGTGCAATCGAGATGTGGTGTTTAGAGATGTGAAAGATGTTATTAAACATGAAGTCCTACCAAAGGAACCTGAGAAGATAGAGTTTGAGCTAAAGGAGGAAGAATCAGACTCTACAACAGAAGAGAAATCATAAGATGAAGAGGCACAAACTCCAGTTGTGAGAAGATCCATTTGAGAAAGAAGACAACCAGAAAGGTATAGTCCATCTACTTTCTGTTCAAATTTTACTTTATCTATTACTGATGATGATCCTAGAACTATGAAGGAAGTAGTAGATTCAGAGGATGGAAAACTCTGGAAAGAGGCCATGGTTGATGAAATAGAATCTTTGCATAAAAATGGGGCTTGGGATTTGGTGGAGTTTCCGGCTGGAAGGAAACCCATTGGCAGTGTTATCCCCCACAATGTCCCAGGCTGAGAGGAATCGATGGAGGTAACCATAGACCAAGATTTTAGTTTGGTAGCTAGCCCCGCCAAACCAAAGAAGGCTCTCTTTATGAAATTAACGTCAATAGATGACTGAGATATAAAGGATTTTAGCTAGATATCTAGGCTCATGTGAGTTTTGGGAGATTTAAGGTTTTGTTGTTGGATAAGGGAGAAAAATGAGGTAGCTAGGTCAGAGGGACAAAGGGTTACAACAACAAAGATATGAAGGAGCAAGGTAGCAACACTTTTGTGACGGATTTTAGGTTTTGTCAGTGTAGTATGGTGTTGATAAGAAGCATAAAGGTCTTAATGAGCATGAAACATGAATTCATTAAGTAAGAGTAAAAGTAACATATAATATTTTTCCATCGAAACAGAGCTTAGTGAAAAGAATTATGTTTATAAACTGTAAGGAAAACTATTGAAGAGATGATGAATGGAAAGACAAGATGAATATCATTCATATAAAGTAATAATAGAGAAAAAACAACACCACAAACTTACGGCACATGAATTCCTAGATAATAGCTGCAATCTGTGTCCTTTGAATTCCTGAAATGTCAATTACAAGCTACAATAGTTCTCTCCTCGGATGTCCAACCTCTGGAAAATGATTATCTTCCATCTCATATAGGAAAATACAACATATGACATCTCATCAGGTTGAAAATTCTATTCAAGGTTCATCATCAATGGCTTTGATGAGTCCTCACCTAAAAACTAGGATAGTTGAGACAATTTCCATAATTTAGGCTAAATTTTAGGAGAGCATATCTCCTCATTAATTACAAATTTCCTCATAAAGTGAGGTAAAAACCAACTAATAAAGTAGAATTAATAGATCACAATATCTCGAATTTGTCACCATTCAATGCTCAAAACATTACTAGACTATATGGGTCGTGCTAGGACCAGAAGGGTCGCACCAACCAGCAAAAAGGTAGCACGAGCATGCACCAAAACAATAATTTTTTCAGAAGGGTCGCGCCTATTGAGAGCTAATTTTGGTAGAATTTTAGGAGTTCATTATGCATTCTGAAAGATGGGTCAAGTAGCCCCACGTGTCTACTTTCCAATGAGCCATAAATCTCCAAACAATACCCATGGGAAGGCCTCCAAAACTTGATTTTTCCAACCTTACTCAGAAGTGCTGCGCTAGTCCAAATTTAATGGCAGAGGCATGAAAAAGGTGAGGTTTTTTGAGTTTCTGATCAAAATAGGAAGCTTTCATGAAAAAATAAGCTAAGATTTGGAATGTACTCATCATTATGCATTCATCCATGTAGGAAATATTTCATTTGGATGTTCAAGGAAAAAGGGTTGCGCCTCTGCACGATGCTTCTGTGTGTCATTTCCTGCAAAATTTTAGAAAATTTTCAAATTGCTCCAAATTTTTTAAAATTTTCTCCTTGGATGCTATGGATGATAGGATAAACATACAAGGATGTTTTAGCCAACAATTTCACTCTTTTACCCCCTTTTCTTGACTCCCTTTGTTTATCTTGGACTCCTTTCATTCTTGTTTTCAATTTCTCAATTTTGATTTGTGCAATATGATTCCTTGTTTGATAGTGGTGGGCCATGTGCCTAAACATTTGATTGTCCATGTTAGCCTCGTCAAGAAGCTTCTGTAGATGGCCATTGACTTTACCTAGCCAATATTCCCTGTCTTCATTGATTTTCGTAGCAATTCTGTCTTCAATACTCAAATTCTCGTTTAGTAGGTTTTGGTATCTTTCCTTCTGCAATGCCCTTTTGAGACCCATTGTCCTAGGCCTCTTCCTTCCAACCTTCTTTTCTTGGTCATCATGCTCATCATGCTCTAGCACTGCTTTACCTTTTACCTCTTGCATAATAGATTTAAACAAGTCCTTCTCTAAAAGAAGCTGCTTTGCCTTCAGCTGCTCATTTTCTTGCTCAAGGAAGGAAATGATGAATTTGGCCCTTGCCAAATTGTCCAGGAGCTCCGTGATCTGAGAATCCTTATCTTTGATAACTTGTTGCAGGATTTGATGATCATATTGGGACTCGAAATACATTATGTGTATGTCATAATGAATGATCTCCTCATCTTGCACATGTGATCCTTGTTGTGCTAATGTAGAAGGCTTGGCCCCTTCCACAATCTATGGAGAAAACACAAGCCTGTTCACTCTTTGATATGTCTTGGTTACCTTAGGTCTAGGTGCCTCTAAAACCTCTGCATGTTTTCTTGTTGAACCATGCTCCATTGGCCGTGTGGACCTTGACCCTGATGGTGTTGTTTTGCTAGAGGAAACAATGGGGCTAATATAAGGAGTAGTTTTTAGTTTATCCAGAAAGGTTTCCCAAGTGATTTGCTAGACTGAAAGCTGATGCATAACCATAATATTGATCAAGCTATGGTGAAACAAATTAGTGATATGAAGCTGTCCCTTAATGTGCTTTTTTCAGTCATCTTCACCACACTTCTAAATAGAAAGTTGCACAAATTAAGTGTTCTTGTAGAGGTGAAATGCATAAGTAACCTAACATGATACCTGTATAATTTGGAGAATATGTCTTCACATGTAAAATATTTTATAATAAGATTCATTAAAGGGGCATACTTGTTAAGCAGATGTCTAAAAGGAAAAACATGTTCAAAAGTCTCTCTAACATTTTAATGGTTTTGGGAACATCTTATAATCATCAAGGTACAATTCCATGCCTTTGAACCAAGTGTCACCATGATTTGGAATGCCTATGGTTGAAGAAAAAATATATGCTGAAACACTGAACTCTATACCTACTATGACAACCTTGTCTATGTTGAAATTTTAGGCAAAAAGGCTTGTCAAAGGGACATGAGAACCAACCTCTGCAACCTTCTCATAAAACTTCATACAAACAACATTTCTAAAACATTTTTGGACAAATGGAGAAGCATTGATTTCTCTCAGGTTGGATGGCTCAAACCTTGAATGATGTCCTCCCTTATGCACTTTCTTTTCACTCTCTCATTCATTCTCCATTAAATTTGTTGAAGCCAGATGATGTTGATAAAAATGATGTGGGATTTTTCTCAAAGGTGAAAACATATTGGAAGGCTAGGGTTTGATGAAACCGATGGAAAATGAGTAGTAAAATGATAGGAGATCTTAAGTTAGGGTTTCATGGATGATAGATGATAGTGGTAAATTAGTAGAATATAGGTTGCATTCACCAAAATATTTCTGTAGAAAACCGTAAGAAGAAATCAATTTAGCTTGATGAAATTCTTTGAAATGATGGTGTAGATGATCACTTACTATTTGCAGAGGCTTAAGAGTTCTTGAACGATCTTTGGAAGATGGAAGAAATCGAAGATTATCTTGAAACCAAGAAGAAATCAAAACACTATGAATTTCCCAGAGGAGTCACGCAATGGGTCGCACTGCCAAAAAGGTCTCACAAAGAATAACAGTGCTTAGAAAGGTCGCACCTCTTCAGAAAAGGTCGCAGGAAATGTCGCACCTCCTCAAAAGGGCACTCCTCCCAAAATGAAAAAAAACCCTTGATTTTCACAAATTTTTCTCCTTTTTGAGTTTTCAAAATGATGACTAAGAGATCTTGAGATTTTTAAGAGTGCAAATGAGTTAAAAAAAATTCATCTTACCCTTTTAAACTCCAATTTGGAACCTTGACATTTTATAACCTTTGAAATTTGAACCTTTGTAAATTTATTGGCTTTCTTAAAACATTGGATATTTTTGGAACTGTGAATTGCAACCTTTGGAACTTTGAAGTACTTATTACATATAAAAACATAAAATTACATTTGAAATCAAAATTCATTGAAGAAACTTTCTTATTGCCACTCCTCCTTTGCCGAATTTTATGCATGAAATGAAAGTTTTAGTGACCTTGAAACCCATGACCTAATGGAGACACTGAATTGAATGAAACCATGATGGTGATGACTAACATGATGATGATATTCTCTTGATGATGATACACTTAGCTAAGTGATGAAAGTGACCGACATGTGAAATTCTTGAGAGAGTAGAAATAACCCTAGAGACACTAACCAGTGACCAAATTTTATTCTGAAAACCTAGTGACATGACAAGATTTGACTTTGAGACCCCTAACAAAACTTGGTAAAAGCATATTTGACCACTAGTGATAGGAAGAACTGATTGAAACTAACATTGGCTCTAGCTGGGGAAGGAAGCTCCTTCAAGGTGTTAAGAACACAATAGACCTAGTAGCCTTATTCATTGGGCATTGAGTCAAAATGGAAAGACTAACTTGAATATGAAAACTGACTGACTGAATGACCTTTACAAATAATAAACAAAGCAAACAAAATTTCAAACCGACAGTTGATCAAGAAGCCTTATGGCCTTCTCCTCGGGCTTCAAACTCCTAAAATAGCCATTGCAAACTCTGACATGAAATGTAAACTAATATAGACAATGATCATGAAAATTTCTAGAAATTTCTTCAGATGTAGTAGTGCTTGAGAAGCCTACCATTGGTTGCTCCTCTTGAATAACTTTGGACATTAATTTCTTCCAACACAAGCATTCTTCCCCCTGAAGGATGAGATATTTTACGGTCCCTTCCATAGGTTTTCAAACTTGCCATGTTTGCCCTTCTCTTCATTTCGTGCATCCCAACAAATAACCACATCACCCATGTTGAAGTTGTCTTCTTTGGTCTTGCGGTCATAAATATTTTTAATTATTTCCTGAAGATTGGAAGTATTTTGAAATACTTCTTCCCTAGTTTTCTGTAAATGGATCATTTGACTTATCCTCCACTGCACATCATTCGGTTCACTGCTCACTTCCTATAGAAGTTTCATGACTGGAACAACAAGAGATGAAGGAAAAATAGTAGTAATCCCATACACCAACTGAAAAGGAGACATGCCTATGGATTTTTTAGTATTGAATCTGTCTGCCCATAAAGCAATAATGAGAATTTTGTGCCAGTTCTTTTTATTGACGTCTAGAACTTTCTTAATGATGTTGATCAGAGATTTATTAGAGGATTCTTCCAGCCCATTCCCTTGTGGTTAATAAGTGGTAGAATTCCCCAACATGATATGGTACTTCCCACAAAACTCCACCATCTTCTTGGACTTGAAAGCAAAAACATTGTCAGTGATTATTTTCTATGGGCAACCAAATCTAGACAAGATGTTAGTTTCAATAAATTGAATGACAAAAGAATCAATAGCTTTCCTGGTTGGAATTGCTTGAATCCATTTCATAAAGTAGTTCATGGCTATCAGGATCCACTTGTGCTGTGCAGATAATGAAGGATGTATTTCTCCAACAAAATCAAAACCCCACTGTTGAAATGGAGTTGAGACCGAAACTAGCTGCAAAAGCAATGGCAAAAGTTTTCTTTTCCCTTGAAATATCTGGCACGCATGGCAACTCATTATTGTTTTGTACACATTAGCAAAAAGAGTAGGCCAATAAAACCAACCCTCATGATTTTGTTGGCTGTGTTTTCCCAAAAGAGGTGGCGACCACAATCTCCTTTGAAAATCAGTCATTACATCCTTGGCTTCATTTTCAACAAGATAGTTTAGTAATACAACACCCCGATCTTTCCAAAACAAAACACCGTCAAGAATGCAATATTTTGAAGCTTTCAATTTCAATGATCTACTTTTACCTTTGGGTACTTTCGACAGAGGTTTAAATGATGCAATACATAAACTATGTCGGAGTACCATGGAGATGAAGTGAACATATCTAACATCTGTACTTGTGAATCTTTTGCTTCTTCTTCAAAGAGGGATACAATCAGATTGATATCTAATGCATGAAAATTAGATTCAACAATGAGCTTGGCCAAACCATGTCCCTTAGTTAGCTTTGTTGACTTTATTTCCAGATTGTATTCTAACATTGCCGCTATCCTTTTTCCTCTCTGACCTTCTGGATCAGTCTGCATAAGGACTTCCTTTACTACTGCTATTGGAACATAAGCTATAGTATGAGAATGAAAAATATATACTCGGAAGTCTTTAAGCGATTTTATCAAAGCCAAAGCCTTCTTCTCAATAATGTTGTGTTTTAGTGTTGCATCCCTTATTGTCTGACTAAAAAAGGCTATGGGCTATTCAATTTTCTGATCCTTCTTTTGCATCAAGACAACTGCTAAAGTATTCTCTGAGGTGAATGAAAATATGATAAAATATAAAATGTAGTTGGGACTGATTAAAATAAGAGCATTAGATAATGAAAATTTGATTGCATTGAAAGAATTCTTGGCATCCTTAGACCATCTTACCTCGTTGTCCTTTTTCAACATTGTTGGGCAATGGATCCCCCACGGAATAGTTTTAGGGCTTAAAGCCCAAAATTTTGGGTAATCGTATTGTAAAGGCTCTACGAAGTGCGCGGAGTGTGAATTGTAAAGAGTCAAGTCAAAGGGTTGGTTTGCCTAAAATATTTTAATTTAATATAGAATGGGTCGGCCTACCCATGGTCCGCAGACCATGGGAATGTATAAATAGAGCAAGGCTCTAAGTGTAGAGGTAGTCTTTGGCTGGTTTGGATCTAAAGTGTTATGGGTTTTTGAATGAGATAGTTGCTCTAAGTCTGTAAGCCCAAGTCGTGGTTGGTAGTAGTTAGAGTAGGCTCTGCAGCTGTGTGAGTAGAGGCCTAGTAGAGTCCACAACTGTGTGCGTGGACCCATGTAGCTGAGTGCGTAGGGTGGAATTGGATTGTACTGGAACAAAAGATTAATGAAAGATAAGTGTTTCTAGAATATTGTGAATTTGCTCGTAGATCTGTGTGTTTGTTCTTCTGTTATGGTTTTATGCATCTCTTTAAGGTTTATGTTTATGCGCAATTGTCATGAATATTGAATGATTGATATAGACTACCAAATTAAGTCAGATCTCTAATAATAACATACTAAGGTTAAGGGATCTAGACAATGCCTCTTCGTGCTCGATACAGGGGCTATGCGAAGGTCGGATAGCTGGGCGGAACAACACAAGTGCACAGGATCGGATCACAACCTTTCTAGACCCCATCAAGGAATCCCTAGGGTGTAGAAACCTGGTTCCAGCACCCTCCCATACTACCTCGGGTGAGACTTCAGTCCGCGCTCCGCAGACTGTTGTCGAAAGGGCCGGTAATGTGGGATTTGTTTTTCTAACTCACTTCTGAACTTGGGTCAGACCCCTATAAGCCAAGAAATGATTCCGTTGCTGGGACAAAGATCTACCTAAGGGATGTCTGATGTCGGAACACTGGAACCCCACAAAGAAGGATATTGAAGAGTGGTTGGATTAGAAGCTTCACAAGTTCATGGTACAGGAAAACAAAACTCTGCAGATATCCGAGAAGAGGTGGCCGAATCACTACGTATATACGAAAATCCACGAGATCTTCTTTGTGACCTTCTCTTTAGAATTGTATGATTGGATCGCAAGGCTAGCCGACAGCCAGGGAAGGTAAAAGATCAATCAACTGATAGTGTGGACTCCGGAGTTAGTGTGTAGACTAGAGGCATCAGAAGATAAGATCGCGCGGGCCGTGGACCACTAGCTCGACCAAATAATAGGAGGTTTTATCACTGAGTTCGCGATAGACACAACTGTGAGCTATAACTAAGCAGAAAGATGTTTTCTCAAGGAACTGCAAGGTAGGTACATAAAATCCCTGAATACCTGGATTAGGATGCTGTTATGTGAACATTAATGAGTGGAATGACGCGGGGTGGAAAAATATATAAGGGGATTGAAGGGTTAGCTAATAGTCCTTTAATTTCACCTTTGCGAGAAAGCGAGGAAGAGCGCACTTGGGTTTCTCCAAGAAGTGTGGTCAGTTTGATAAGGCAGCGTATTCTGTAGTTAACACCTTCTCTCATGCCATCACCTACTTCACCTACTTCACCTCCATCTTCAACCACCCCACCTCCACCAAACCCGCAGTTCAACATGGAGAGCGCGATCAAGCTACCCGTATTTAGAGGAGTAGGAAATGAGGACCCAGATCAGTTTTGGTTCATAGTAAGAGCAGTGTGGGAAGCACATGGGGTTACGGTTGACAACATCAAGAAGGCCACGTTGGCGAGCACGCTATAGGATCATGCGCTGACATGGTATATCAAGCACTCGAACGATCACCCAAATGTAGGAATAGCGGAAATCCAGACCGCGCTGAACAAAGAGTTTAGCTGGCTGAAGTCAGAGACTCATTCGATCATTGGGTTTAAAGAGATCGTGATGCATTTAGGCGAAACCACCTGGGATCTGGATTAGAGATTGAAGAGTACGACCCGTGAGGCTAATATGACGCTAACAGATACATAGCACCGTACGTGGTTTGTGGTGTCTTTGACACCACACCTAAGGATGACGCTGTCACAGCAGAAGATTTCAACCCAGGCAAAAGGATTGGAAATGGTGATGAGTTTGCATGAAACCCTGGTATAGGATCCTAGGTTGGGAGTCCAATAGATCCACATGCAACTACGAAACCTATGCTTGGAGATGCAGAGTTTGAAGTAGGATAGGGTGCCGCGGCCAGACGCGCGTGAAGAAGTGTGGTGCATAAAATGTAAAGGCCAGGGCCATGATAAGGATCACTGCCCAGTATTTGCAAACTATTTGGCAGGAGGGGGATCAATGCCATTAAGACCAGAGGCTCAAGCAGGGCCAAGTGCAACACCCATGCTTTAGTGCACGATCCGTTAGGTGGGAGGAAAGCACACGATAGACAACTGTCACTTGTTGCAAAAGTATACATAGACTCCACAACAACTGTTTTGTAATTTCTATAGTTCGGTAGGCCATGATGAGTGAAACTATCAAAGTTATGAGTTGTTGATGGATCGAACACCTGCCTATAGGATGCAGACCGAGGCACAAGGTCAATATCCAGCTGAAGCAATAGCGCGTGGTGGATTCCAAGGACGCGGACGAGGATGAGGAGGAATGGGATCCGTACGAGGGCGCATACAATTAATCTGCTATAATTTTTGAAGGACTGGGGCACTACGTGCATGACTGTATGAATCTGACCAGAACATGTTTCTTGTATTGCTATCAGTTTGATCATGAAGTGGTAGATTGTCTGACGTTGATCGTATAGATGTGCGAGAAAGGGGTACTACAGCCCACTTCGACTCAGAATATCCAAATGATGAGGTTTGAACCACGCGAGGAAGACCCCAATGTGAACATGGTACTCAGAAGTGGCGTGACCACCGGGGAAGATAAGGGAAATCAACCTGAGGATGATACATGGATTCGTAAGGCTCCTACGAAGGAACTTGAGTTTGACTTGGAACGCGCAAGGGAAACATTTATGGAAGCTAAGAAGAGCTTCGTGGAGGCCTCTACTTCAAGTAGTAAGGATCAACCAGAGCCGAGAATGGATCCTTCTATGCTTAATACCTTTTTAGAGAAGTGTATGAGGCTACTGTGCGATAATAAGGGAGTCAAAGGACTACAAGAGATGATCACTAGGGTGCAGGGTCGAGTGATCTATGCGTAGTCTAGAAATTGGGAAAACATGCATTGCGTACCAGGAGAGAAATTAGGTTGACGACATAGATTGGCGAGTATGAAATGGATCAAGTGATCCTGGACCTGGGTTTAGATGCGAATGTGTTACCAAAATAGACATGGGAGCACATGGGCAGGCCCACGCTATAGTGGTCTCTTATTCAATTACGGATGGTGAACCAACAAAAGATCTTGCCCATGGGAAGGTTGCAAGGGGTAATAGTGGACATCGAAGGCGTGAACATGCAAATGGACTTTGAGGTGATAGAGATTGTTGATGATAGCAGCCCTTCCCCCCCGTTGCTAGGAATAGACTGGGCCATAGACATGATGTAGAAATTTTGAATAATAAACACATATTCAATGGAGATTATCCTGATCATGTACTATTGTGGAATGCATACACAATACATAAGCTCCTCTACATTTATCATCAATATAGCAACATCAATAACAATAAAACATCAAGAGCATGCACACATTAACACAATATGTAACCTGGGGAAAGCTTACAGATGAAAACCCCACACTATCTGTATATTAATGATTGAGAACATGTAACATTACAATAGTCAATACTTCTCACAAGTATCCAGCACTATCTCCACCTGTTACACACAATACAGCTCAGATATGATCTTCAAATCTATTCCACTGCTTGCCTGCCTCCACTGCTCAATACTTGCCCAAGAATTGATTAGAATGGTTGAACCAAACTCGTATTTGCCAATTCTCATTGTCATAACTCAATCCCATTGATTGCGCAAATCCTCATGCACAATTATAGTCACAACTAATAGCAATCTGATCCTCTAACACCTGTCCCGGCTGAACTGAACATGCACTGACATGCAACTAAGTTAACTGATGTATTCTTTAGTTGCATTATGAGTTAATAATTAGTTTAACAACACATCATTAGTCTATTTGCAGTTAGACTAATTACAACTAGTTTAACCAAGTAAAATTGAACACAACTCCATCAACTCCACCAAACTCAACTGATTGAGTTCTAACTGAAGTCATGCATGCAAATACTCAACTGACCCACAAAGAAAATGTATTTCCTTCTGACAACTGCATGTGCCACATCTGTAGCTCAAACTGAAGTGCTCCAAGAGAATAAGATAAAGTTTGTAGTCTAAATATTATTATAAGCTAATAATATTTGACTGCTCTATAATTAGACTTGACAGTGTCACCGCTGTTGTTTAAAAATAGAAGTCCATCTATTTTTTCCAACTTGACCAATCATCCATAAACAACATCCTGCAACTCATAGACATGATCCATATGTCTAAAAATAGACATGGTCTAAAAGTAGACTTTGCGCCATAATTTGCCCGCGGGCCCACTTAGTGAAGACAACTCTTTTCACTAAGCTCCATCATCTTGTTGCAATCTCAACATTAAATGATATTCATTTTAGATAGGGAAGATTTTTACAAAATAAAAATCCCCCTGTTGTCATTAAAGAATATAAAGAGAATGGAACTCCTGAAAATGAGGAAACATTTGACTTAGTTACAGGAGATCCCAGAGTAAAAACCATTTTTCATCAATGTTTCAAATCCAAACATGGATCCATCATCAGGACTTGTTGAATGTTGATAGTAGAAGAGATTAACGGAGAGAAATGAGGGAATGAGATTATTGTCACGACAATTTTTAACAAAATGAAGGTCTGCAGCTCTTCTTGCTATCTTCACTCTAACTTTTTCAAGTAAAATGATTTCACTCCATGTATCGCCTCCGTATAGGGAAAAGATTCTTGATTTTAGACATCTATAGTTTATAACTTTTGACTTAGTTACCAAAGAACCCACAGTAAAAACCATTTTTTGTCAACGTTTCAAATCCCAACAAGGATACATCATTAGGACTTCTTGAATGTTGATAGTAGAAGGGATTAACAGAGAGAAATGAGGGAATGAAATTATTGTCATGACAAGTTTTAAGAAAATGAAGGTCTGCAACTCTTCTTACTATCTTCACTATAAATTTTTCGAGTAAAATGATTTCACTCCATGTATCCCCTTCGTATAGGGAAATGATTCTCGATTTTAGACATCTATGGTTTATATCTTTTGACTTATTTACCAGAGAACCCTATTTACCAGAGAACCCACAGTAAAAAGGAATTTTTCGTCAACGTTTCAAATCCCAACAAGAATCCATCATCAAGACTTCTTGAATGTTGATAGTAGAAGAGCTTAAATGAGAGAAATCGGGGAATCAGATTATTGTCATAACATTTTTTTAAAAAATGAAGGTCTACAGCTCTTGTTGCTATCTTCACTCTAAATGTTTCGAGTAAAATAATTTCACTCCATGTATCCCATCCGTACAGGGAAATGATTCTGGATTTTAGACATCTGTGGTTTATATATTTTTACTTAGTTACCAAAGAACCCATAGTAAAAACCATTTTTCTTCAACGTTTCAAATCCCAATAGGGATCCATGATTAGAACTTCTTGAATGTTGATAGTAGAAGAGCTTAATTGAGAGAAATGAGGGAATGAGATTATTGTCACTATAATTTTTAAGAAAATGAAGGTCTGCAGCTCTTCTTGCTATCTTCACTCTAAATTTTTTGAGTAAAATTATTTCACTCCATGTATCCCCTTCGTATAGAGAAATGATTTTGGATTTTAGACATCTGTGGTTTATATCTTTTGACTTAGTTACCAGAGAACCCACAGTAAAAACCATTTTTTGTCAACGTTTCAAATCCTGACAGGGATCCATCATTAGGACTTCTTGAATGGTGATAGTAGAAGAGCTTAACTGAGAGAAATGAGGCAATGAGATAATTGTCACGACAGTTTTTAAGAAAATGAATGTCTGTAGCTCTTCTTGCTATCTTCACTCTAAATTTTTCGAGTAAAATGATTTCACTCCATGTATTGCCTTCGTATAAGGAAATGATTCTGGATTTTAGACATCTTTGGTTTATATCTTTTGACTTAGTTAGCAAAGAATCCACATTAAAAACCAATTTTCTTCAACGTTTGAAATCCCAATAGGGATCCATCATCAAGAATTCTTAAAGGTTGATAGTAGAAGAGCTTAACTGAGAGAAATGAGGGAATGCGATTATTGTAAGGATAGTTTTTAAGAAAATGAAGGTCTGCAGCTCTTCTTGCTATCTTCACTCTAAATTTTTCGAGTAAAATGATTTCACTCCATGTATCCCCTTCGTATAGGGAAATGATTCTGGATTTTAGACATCTGTGGTTTATATCTTTTGACTTAGTTACCAGAGAACCCACAGTAAAAACAATTTTTTGTCAACTTTTCAAATCCCGATAGGGATCCATCATTAGGGCTTCTTGAATGTTGCTAATAGAAGAGCTTAACTGAGAGAAATTAGGCAATGATATTATTGTCACAACAACTTTTAAGAAAATGAATGTGTGGAGCTCTTCTTTCTATCTTCACTAAAATGATTTCACTCCATGTATCCCCTCCATATAGGGAAATGATTCTATATTTTAGACATCTATGGTTTATATATTTTGACTTAGTTAACAAAGAATCCACATTAAAAACCATTTTTCTTCAACGTTTCAAATCCCAACAGGGGTCCATCATCAGGACTTCTTAAATGTTGATAGTAGAAGAGCTTAACTGAGAAAAATGAGGGAATGAGATTATTGTCATGACAGTTTTTAAGAAAATGAAGGTCATAGCTCTTTTTGCTATCTTCACTCTAATTTTTCGAGTAAAATGATTTCACTCCATGTATCCCCTCCGTATATGGAAATGATTCTGGATTTTAGACATCTGCAGTTTATATCTTTTGACTTAGTTAGCAGAGAACCCACAGTAAAAACCATTTTATGCCAATGTTTCAAATCCCAACAGGGATCCATGATCAGGACTTCTTGAATGTTGATAGTAGAAGAGCTTAACTGAGAGAAATGAGGCAATCTGATTATTGTCACCACAATTTTTAAGAAAATGAATGTCTGCATCTCTTCTTGCTATCTTCACTCTAAATTTTTCGAGTAAATTGATTTCACTCCATATATCCCCTCCATATAGGGAAATGATTCTAGATTTTACACATCTGTGGTTTATATCTTTTGACTTAGTTACTAGAGAACCCACAATAAAATCCATTTTTTGTCAACGTTTCAAATCCCAACAGGGATCCATCATCAGGGCTTCTTGAACATTGATAGTAGAAGAGCTTAACTAAGAGAAATGAGGGAACGAGATTATTATCATGACATTTTTTAACAAAATGCAGGTCTATAACTTTTCTTGCTATCTTCACTCTAAAATTTTCAAGTAAAATGATTTCACTCCTTGTATCCCCTCCGTATAGGGAAAAGATTCTGGATTTTAGGCATCTGTGGTTTATATGTTTTGACTTAGTTACCAGAGAACCCATAGTAAAAACCATTTTTCATCAACGTTTCAAATCCCAACAGGGATCCATCATTAGGAATTCTTGAATGTTGATAGTAGAAGAGCTTAAATGAGAAAAACGAGGGAATTTGATTATTGTCACGGAATTTTTTAAGAAAATGAAGGTCTGTAGCTCTTCTTGCTATCTTCACTCTAAATTTTTCGAGTAAAATGATTTCACTCCATGTATCCCCCCATATAGGGAAATGATTTTGGATTTTAGACATTTGTGGTTTACATATTTTGACTTCGTTACCGGAGAACCCATAGTAAAAACCAATTTTCCTCAATGTTTCAAATCCCAACAGGGATCCATCATCAAGATTTCTCGAATGTTGATAGCAGCATAGCTCAACTGAGAGGAATGAGGGAATGAGATTATTGTCATGACAAATTTTAAGAAAATGAAGGTCTGCAACTCTGCTTGCTATCTCCACTCTAAATGTTTTGAGTAAAATGATTTCAATCCATGTATGCCCTCCATATAGGGAAATGATTCTAGATTTTAGACATCTGTGGTTTATATCTTTTGACTTAGTTAACGGAGAACCCACAGGAAAAACCATTTTTGGTCAATGTTTCATATCCCAATAGGGATCCATCATCAGGACTTCCTAAATGTTAATAGTAGAAGAGATTAACTAAAAGAAATGAGGGAATGAGATTATTGTCACGACAATTTCTAAGGAAATGAAGGTCTGCAGCTCTTCTTATTATCTTCACTCTAAATTTTTCGAGTAAAATGATTTCACTCCATCTATCCCCTCCGTATGGGGAAATGATTCTGGATTTTAAACATCTATGGTTTATATCTTTTGACTTAGTTACCAGAGTGTTAGTGTCAGTCTTTCCAGCCTTCCTCCAGTGATCAAACATGCTCTTACAAAGTTATTTTGAAGTGTCAAGGTCAAAGTTTGTCATTTCAAAGAGTTTTCAAGAAAAATTTTGTCACTAGGCATTAGGTCTAGGGTTTGCTTTCACTCCTTCTAAAGTTGTCCAAATGCGGTCATGTCCATCTTTAGCTGAGTCTAAGTGTCTTATGGTTCTTTTTACGTCTTGTTCATTGCTTATTGCACCCAGGCAAGGTCATTTCCCTCTCTAGGGTTTTGAACCATTTTCTTCTGATGTCAAATCATGCCAAAACTTGTTTCCTGATGTTCATACACCTTCCCCTATCCTTCATGTACCTTATCAAACACTTCCCATCCCTTAGATCTGCCAAATTCCTCATTTTTGCACAAACCCTAGTCTCTAGCTACAACCTGGCAATTTTCTAGGTTTGGCCTGTGATTTGCCCTTTTGGACCCCTACCCCTCACTCAATCTCTAATATTCCACTTTCCCCTTCTTCCTAACATCCCTCCCCACTCCCAAAAATTTCCCCAAGAATTTAGAAGCCCCCTATCCCCTTCATTTTGCTTCATTTCGACAAAATTCCTTGTTTCACATATCGGGGCAAGTTTCACTCAAATGATGTTTTAGATCAGTCAAAGATGAATTTTTGGAAACCGAGAGAGTTTTTTGTCCATAACATGCCAAAGACGAAAAACCTCTTTCACTTTTTGCACAGGTGTCATGGTTTTAGAGAAATGTCAAAATTACAATCGTCGGATCCAAGGTGGTTGGCCAAAGCACAAAAATGGAAGAAGAAGACCAACCCACTCTGCATCTTGACCGAGGCTTCTCTCACTCACCATGATACTCATTAGCCTCCTGCTAGCAGCAAACCCAAGAAATTTTGAGAGTTTTGAGGCATTTTTGGCATTTTTGAGAATTTTACAGGTTTTGGCCATTTGAGTGGTCTCACCCCGCGCGCGACCAGTCATGGGGACAGCTCAGAACGGGGAAAACTCTACATTTTTGGAATTGTCATGCAAAAATACACTTGCCTATGGATGGGTTTCATATTTTACGAAGATTTGGGCTCCCAAAAGCTCAAAATACATGCAAATTTTGACTTTCTGCCCCTTTTTTGAGTTGCAGAAAGCTGCCTTGGGAGAAATGACTTTTGAGGGGTCAAATCAACTCCAAATTAAGAAATTCCAGTGGGGTTGGAAAGTAGACTCACAGAAATTTCCAATGAGATACGTTGCACCTGATTTGGACACTGGGAAGGCCCTCAAACAGAGCTGTCAATGCGCGCGACCAGTGAAAGTGAGGGGCGCGACCACTCAGGGAAATTTCACTGTTTTGACCAGTTCGGCCAGCAAAACACTGTTTTTACTTTGGTTGACTTTTGAGGCATGTAAATGATGGATTTTTGTGTAATTTTCATGGCACTTAGATACTTTTACTCTCCTTGAACACTTCTAGAAGTTTCCTTGATGTAAATGGTAAATATTTAATGCATGGATAGGTTTCCTAAGTTTTAGAGGCAAGTTGTTTTGACTGCCTATTATCTAGTGATTAGTTTAGAATTAGTTGAAACAGCTCCTAGGAAGCTGAGCTCGACCCCTAGAGGTGGGGAAAGGAGTTAGATCTTCTATATTATGCCTTCTCTTACTCATTTTCATGGTTGGACTCTTGAGGGAGAAGCTCCTATTGTATATTTTACTTGTATCTCTGCAATTTGAGGAAAAGGAAGACCAGGGTTTTGCAGACATCATTGGGATTCTTGTGGACTCTTGTGTTGATGGTGTGTTTCCTACTTGTCTTTGTAAGTGTGTTTATGTGTTCCATCTCTTATTCTATTGCTGCTAATTAAACAAAAGAAGTGATAAAGTTTGAATTCATGCATGCCATGCTCAGCTTTCAATTTTGTTTAATATTTATGTTTTCCACTGTCTAGAGAGGATTCAAATTCATTGTTTTCCCTCTTTAGCTTCTCTTCTTTCCTCCTTGATCATCCATCTAAGCTAAAGGCATCAGCACAAACTCCTACCTTGCCCCAAAGACACACCTGCAAAAACTGAGCTCAATCCCCGCACAAATTGCAGATCCTCAACTTGCCACCAAAAAACCCCAAAAAACCCCTAAATCAACTTTCAAATCAGTTTACTAGCCTAATATCTGTGTTACCTTGATTGGTCATCTCCTCCCATTGAAAATTTAACAAGATTGACCGGAGAGAGCCTTCTCATACCTCGTAGGGCTAGCTACGAGGTGAAATGGTTTGATGTTGCCTTGAAGGTTTGCCTTTCTCAACCTAAGGTGAAATCTCAAGCGCTAACATAGTGGCGACCATACTGGGGAGAACAAACTTATTGTTTTCTCATTGACGTGTTATTTCATAAGTCTTAGACGGAGTCTGAAGATACGCCAAGTAGCCTTTGAACACGCTCTTGTTTTACATCAGCGTTAGTAGATAAACGCTACTTCAGTCGATCTCCGTGAGCTTGTGAAAGTAGCACTTCATTGACACTTTACCCCAGTACATGTATCAAGTTCAGATCTGATTGTTGATGGTGAACAATGATTAGACACTTGAAAGGCTGCAATCATTCACTTGGCGACTCTAAATCAGTTTCGAGATTAGATCCAAAGACTCCACTGGAGGATGATCCCGACCAGCAGAAACATGAAAGGACAATATGGAAAGATCAGGTATTCAAGTTGGAATTTCATCCAAGACATTTCGTTCTTTGTCATAAATTATTTATTCTCTTTCCCAAGAATGTAAAGAAGGCTTTGCAATGTATATTGTATTTGAGAAAAGATCCTCGGCCTGCAGTTGATTCTTTCCCTTTGAAAAGTGTGAAAACCAAATATTTGCATGCCTTTGAGCTTGATCAAGATCCTTTTTCTGAATTTTGTGATAACCATCTTCAAATTGATGAGTCTCAAGAGACCAAGACTGATTCTATACCCACTGTACATACCCCTACACCTTGTAAAATTCCAGATCGGTATAAACCTCTTGTTTTACCTTCTGTTCTCCATGCTTTCCCCAAACATTATGATCTATACTTGCCGAGGTTTGATGGTGAAAGTGAGAATGTCAACGCTGAGCAACATGTGCAGAATGTTGAGAATTTCCTTGACCTTTTTGAAGTTGATGAAGAAGATGTTAACATAAGGCTTTTTGCTCTTTCTTTGCAAGCCAAAGTGAAGAGTTGGTTCAAAACCCTGCCTGATGCAAGCATCTCAGATTTCCAGCAGTTTGTCAAAGTCTTCCTCGACAGGTGGATGATTGGGCATAACCTTTTCTTGATTATAGAAGAGTATAACCATCTGAAAATATTTCCAGGGGAGACAGTACAACAGTTTTCAGTCAGAATTAACCAAGTTTATTATTCAATCCCAGTTGATATAAGGCCTACTCCTAGATCTGCTCTCTTGCACTATCCGGGTGCCTTTGATCCGGAGATGGAGTTTCAGTTGAGAGAAAAGGATATTGCAACACTTCACGAGATGCAAAACAGTGCAGTGAATGTAGAGGTGCATCTGCTGATCCGAAGGGCAAGGATGAAGGAAGAAGAGATGAAAAACATAGATCAGCCGAATCAACGTCTCTAGAGATAAAGCTTGATAGTTTGGTAAGTGCAGTAGCAAAGATGATGGACAAGATTAATGCAAGGAATGATTACGATGTTCAAGCTCATGGCTCGCTGCTTGAAGAAGAATGAGTTGCTGATCCAAAACGTTTTGTTTCTTATCCCAGTAGTCATAGTGATTGTTTTATAGATCATTGTGAAGAAGAGAGAGCTGTTGATATGACCTGTATGCTTGATGATGTGTTTTATAGTGATGATTTGCCTCATTATGATCAGTATGATGATGATTATGTTCTCCAAAAAGAAGCTAATCTTATAGACGAACAAGCAGCTTGTTTATGGGAGGAAAAAGTTCATTTTCAGCAGCTTGAATACAATGTTCAGCCATCACATATCAGCTATGACATTGATGAGGAAAGTGCAGCAAATTTTGAAGTAAGTGAGGGATATTTGCCTTTTTGTTTTGATTCATGTCAGTTCATTAGAGATAACTACCATGCAATCAGAAATCAAATGTCAACAAGTCTTGATTTGAAGCATCTTGAGAGCAATGAAGATTTTGTTCAAGACTTCTCATATTCAAATTTGCAGCCCCCAAATGCCATTGGTTGTCAAGTTGCAGATGAAGGCATGGAAGTTGGCACATTAGATCAAATGATACAAGAAGGTTCCCTACCTTTTTGTTTCGAAACATTTCAGTTTTTGAAAGGAAACTTGCATAGTCCATATTCAGTGAAGAATAAGCAGCATGTAGACAATGGAACCAATAGAAAATGGAACCAATAGAAAATGGGTTGCAGCAGTCTTCTCTAGTTTTTCATGATCCAATAGCTGATGTTTTGGATGAGGTTTGTAGTCAAAGTCTTTCTTCATTGATTACATGTGAGCTTGAAACATGTGTTGATATGAATTTGATCCGGCAGCCAGTTTCTTTGTCATTTTTAGCAGAGGTCTCGTCACAAGGCTCAGGTCAAAGTTTGCATTCATGGTATGAGGAAAAGAGAAGTAATTCATTGGATGAGCTAAGTTCCAGTGTGCTTGAATTTCATGATCCTTATGCAGTGTTTTTGGAGGCGGATAGAGCATCCATATCATTCATTGGATCTGTTTCTAAGTTGTCATGGGAGTTGCCTTTTAGTAATTCTCTTTTGTTGTTCATAAACGAGAACTTGTGGAGAATTCGAACAACGGATGGGATGCTTACTTGGTTGCATTGGTTGTTTCATTTCACTTGATCAGGTGATGAATGAAATTGTAGAGTAGGTTGTGATGAATAAGCTCCACTTTGAGCATCATTTTTAGTTTGTCGGTTGTGTTTAAGTATCGAGTCAGTTTCTAGTTGAGTCATGAGTCCTTTATGAGTCAATTTTTAGTCTTGTTGTTAAGTTAGTTTGTGTCAGTTTTCAGTCATGCATTTCAGCTTGAGTTTATGACTCCATTGCCCAATGAATAAAGCACTGGTCTGCTCTCCCAGAGATCTAAGGTTCTTGGCACCTCCAAGGAGCTACCATCCCCATTGGAGCCAATGTTAGTGTCAGTCTTTTCAGCCTTCCTCCAATGATCAAATATGCTCTTACAAAGTGGTCTCAGAGTGTCAAGGTCAAATTTTGTCATTTCAGTGAGTCTTCAAACAAAATTTGGTCACTAGGCATTAAGTTTAGGGTTTGCTTTCACTCCTTCTAAAGTTGTCCACATGTCGGTCCATGTCATCATTCTACTGAGTGTACCATCATTCATAGGGTTTTCATTATCATGTCAAGGTCTCATGAGTCATTTTACACCTTGTTCATGCGTCAGTTGTGCTTAGGCAAGGTTCATTTCCCTCTCCTAGGGTTTTGAAGGCAATTTCCCTTGAATAGTCAAATCATTAGTAAAACTTGTATCCAGATGTTCATACACCTTCCCCTATCCTTAATATACCTTATCAAACACTTCCCATCAATGAGATCCCCCAAATTCCTCATTTTCGCACAAACCCTAGTTTCTAGCTACAACCTGGCAATTTTCTAGGTTGGGCCTG